>JABTXL010006268.1:31784495-31868800 GCA_025134845.1 Neodon shergylaensis | reverse complement strand
AGGAAGGAAGGAAGGAAGGAAGGAAGGAAGGAAGGAAGGAAGGAAGGAAGGAAGGAAGGAGAGAGAGAGAGAGAGAGAGAGAGAGAGAGAGAGAGAGAGAAAGAAAGAAAGAAAGAAAGAAAGAAAGAAAGAAAGAAAGAATTCTAGCTCTACTGAATTGTCCAGTGTTGGCAGCTGTGATGGTTTTCACAGTTTAAACTGATTGAATTGAGAAAAACCCAGCGGGGTAAGAAGCACACCTCAGAATGTATCTGTGGTGGCATTTCCAGACACTTAGAACATGAGGGTTCTCTTGTAGGCAATAGATGAAGTCCTTGAAGTCTTGATAATACAGCAGCATTATCAAGAGGCCATGAAGGGCAGAAGGCAGAGCCTACTCAAAGGAACTGGGTCACTGAGGGTGTGTCGTTGGAGCTGGATCTGTCCTGGTCTCCTTCCTCTTTCCCTCCTCTTTTCTTGTCCTCAGTGAGAAAGATCTTCTGCCATCATGATGTTTAGCCATGAGGCCAAGTAGCCCTCTGAAACCAGGAGCTTACTTCTCGCTACTTAGTTCAAACTGCCTCCCTTTTAATTGCTTATACCACACACACACACACACTCACTACTATGACAGTGTGTCCAGGCTGGGTGGAAGAGGAGATGGAGGAACTCAGAACCAACTTGTGTTCATTAGATTCTCTCCGCTGAAAAACTTTACAAGTGTCCTATTTTACCCATCAATATTATTTTGTCTTTTGTGCACTCCTCTGCTTGTCTTGCCGCTTCCTTGCCTGATAATATCCAAAGTGTAGAAAAGAAACTCTTGGTCTCAGTAAGTCTTGATTAGCGCCAACAAGCTACAATAATTTGAATGGAGCGCTAGTATCTAGTGAGTGGTAGCGAATGAACAACTTTACCATTTCTTGGCGCACAGCGACATGACGTTCAGCCAGTGCCTAGGTAGATTTGCTATCCAAAAATTAAATCTTGAAGGTGAATTTTATTTTATAATGCAAGGAAAGAGTGGTTAACATGTTAAAAAAAATGGTGCATCTGTCATGGCTAGAGACTATACAAGGCAGTGCAAAGACTATCAAGAGCCATTAAGTGTAGGCTCTGAATCCTAAAGCTGACTCCCTACTCAGAAAGAGGAAGCATAGTAGACAGCAATAAAAAGGATCACACAATCTGCTCCATGCTAACGTTCACTGCTGAGTGCTGGGAGTTTATTTTGTTCCCTCCTCCATACCAAGTGCTTTCTGAACTTTACCTCTTTAAATCCCTAGAGCGTCCTTATGGGGGTTGAAACTATTATTATTCTCATCGTAGGAATATGAAAACTTACGCAAAGTTTAAACAACTTGTCAGGATCTCATTCTGATGTGAAACCAGATCCCACCCTTAAACATCAGGGGATCTGCCTTGCCAGGAAGCTCACAGCATGGGACAGCAACGCACATTGAGAACTGGAGAATAGATGTGGCTCCCGGCTGGAGAAAGGAGAAGCTTTCTGGGGGAAAGAGAGGCCGAAGACACATGTGCGGCTGGCAAGTGAGAGTCATGGGTCAGCTGGGTTCCAGTGGTGAACCTGCTGCCTGCAGGGGACCCTACATGCAGGGAAACTGGCTGCCAAATAACAGTAGTGGCATTAATAAAACCAAGTTGAAGTCAAGTCATGGGGTGACTGCCCTGAAAAGTCACCCCGAGGGACTGGGGTCACAGAATGCAAAATATAAGCTGATTCTTTCAATGATTCTCTGCAAGAGGTTACAAGGCGTGAAGTCAAGCTGTGGGCAGGAAATTCCAATAAAAAAAGTGAAAAAGCTTTCTGGGATCTAGCTAAACTCCACCCCTGAGCATCTTGCATTCTAGTCCTTAGCAGGAGCTATCAAACACTAAAGTATTTCTCAACTTTGGCCCAGTCATCTAAAAGAACCATCTGGGATGAATCTACGCCAAATCCTTTTCATGTGACTCTCATTCTCATTGGTGAAATTAGGCACCATCATCCCCATCACCATCACCAATCACAGTTGTGCTACAGATGAGGACATGGAGGTTCAGGGGCGCTGAGTACTGGACATAGGGCGTCACACATGCTAGGAGTCTTAGGGCTTCTATTGCTGTGAAGAGACACCATGACCACAACAACTCTTATAAAATAAAACATTAAATCGGGGTGGCTCACTTACAGTTCAGAGGGTCAGTTTGTTATCATCACGGCGGCAAGCATGGTGGCGGTGTGCAAGCAGACATGGTGCTGGAGTAATAACTGAGAGTTCTACATCTCGTAGGCAACAGGAAGTCAACTGAGAAACTGGGCAGTATCCTGAGCCTGGGAAACCTCAAAGCCCGCCTCTACAATGACATAGTTCCTCCAGCAAGGCCGTACCCATTCCAACAAAGTCACATCTTCTAATTGTGCTACTCCCTATGAAATTATGGGGGCCAACTACATTCAGCCCTCCACACTAGGCATGCACTCCATCACTGAGTCATGCTCTCAGGACTCCTTCCTAAATGGCTTTACAGAAACCTTTCAAATTGCACCAGGTGGAAGTCAAACCCAGATTATCTGATTCTGGTATTCACTATTGTATTCTGCAAACATCAGCTGGGCAGTCCCATATACCAAGCATTGTGCCAGGCAATAGGGACCCAAACATACATGACTTATAGCCACCACTTTGGGGAATCCTGCAAGGATAAACTTAGTAGAGGCGATAACTTAGTAGGTGCCAACAGTACCTTTGTTAACTGTCTCAACATCCATAACGGGGTGAATGTGTATAAAACATCCAAGAACCATTTTCAAGAGTAAGGAGTCAATTCAAAGGCAGTTTATTTCATTTCTCCTTGCTTGAGGGTAACTAAACAAGGCCAGCCGTCAGTACCCAAAAACGATGAGTGCTGATTTCTACCGGTTGCCTTTAGACTAGCTCCTTGCGCTTTGTAGGAATGTTGACTGATACAAGTCTGCCACCTGCTGGACCCAGGCAGAACTGACGTCAGACGCCAAGGGAATGCCGTGAGCCAATGAGCAGAGTGGGGTTTCTAACTACCACTGTGAGTGCAGCTGTGAGATTTACAGCCTGCCTGCCCCGCGGAGGGGTGTTGAAGGGGTGGAGGAGGGTGTTTCTGTTAAACTAATAAATTGTCCTTGAGCTCCCGTTTGAGTTTGTTCTTAATATATGGGTCCGAAGAAAACTTAATCCCGGTGCTATGGTGTCAGAAAATGGGGCCTTCGGAGAGGGGCAGAGTTGGCTCTCCTCGGCCCTTCAGTCACTTGAGTGACCCACATCGTAAGATACTAAATGTATTGATCTTGGAGCTCCAGCCTCCAGAACCCCAAGAAACAAATTTCTGTTCTTTGTAAATTGCCATTACCAGGGATTGTCTTATGGACGGAGAAACTAAAGATGGAACCATTAACTCTATCTTTCTCAAAAAGTTGCTCTAAGAATAACGGGGGGGGGGGGGGGGGTATAGTTAAGAGCCTAGCATAGTTTCTGTTCCATAGGAGATTCCTAGGCATTATGTTGATTATGAATATATTCATGAGAGCTTTGAATGAAGCACTGGAGACAAGATAACATGTAAGGCCACAGAAGTGGAAGACTACACGAGCGGATGACCTCTTCAAAGAGCATCAGCTCTGAGGGACCACGCTGAGCTGTGAGGTCCACGGGGCTGATGCACTTCCGGTAGAGATGTGTGTAAGCGTGGAAGGGCATGGCTAACGATACCCACGCTCCCATGTTGCCTGACTCTCTAACTCGCAGATCCTCGGCTGAGAAATCTTCCCCAGAGGCCCCGAGGATAACTAATAAATAATCCATCAGTAAGTCTTGAGACTGTACACAGCACAGTGCAGCTTGGAGCCGAGGCAGATGCTGCTTCCAGGTGGAGTATTCTGTGGGCCTTGGTTTACCCCTTTGTGTAGTCAAGGTCGCTGACTCTGAGTTTCTGGGATGTTCTGACAGGTTCCGCTCGTGTGGAAGTTTTTCCATGTGACCATTGCAAACAGTTTATTATGTTTTGTTTCTTCAGTAATTTCCAACCCTATTCAGAATGACACAGCTCTTTATGGGTATATTCTTTATTGAACAGTAACTAACCGTGTCAGTCATCTGTTGATGGCCTGCAAGCTCTACGTTCATCTGTCCTTCGATGTTCTGTGACAATAAGCAGAATTGCTGCAAGCATTTCTCTTTAATAAATGGATCCTAAGAAAACTTAATACCAGTGCTATTATTCTAGGATATGGGACCTTTCTGAGAGGGGACAGAGTTCTCTCTTCAGCCACTTGAGGCTACACCAAGACGGCCAGTATCACCAGACACTAAATGGAGCATCTTGATCTTGAAGCTCGGGGAGCCACTACATGGGGCTGCAAAGGTGGCTCAGCAGTTAAAAGCACTGCACTAGCTGCTCTTCCTGCGGACTCAGGTTCGATTCCCAGCACCTATGTGGTGGCTCACATCCATCTATAAATCCAGCCCTGGGAAATCTAAGGCCGTCTTCTGGGCTCCATGAATCCTCTATGCACCTGGTACACAGATACACACGTTGACAAAACACCTGCACATATAAAATATAAGTAAATATATCAAGTAGGTATTATGGTGACATTGCAGAACAAAGGGGGCTCTCTCAAGATTCTTATCTGTGGCCTAGGGGTCATCATTGGCAGTGAAGCATTATGGAGGGCTATCCCACCCTCGGGCCCAGGAAACCTAATCACTTTTGTGCCCTCAGCCTGTAAAGGACTGGACTTTCTCTGGCCCTCTGAAAATGGAAACCAACATCGTAGGACTCTTGGACACGCTGTCCATTCAGGCCCCTGTGCCTCACATCTGTAGGGGTCTCCCGCCCCACAAGTCCACGCCATTGCTTACTGATGACATGGCCTCTCCTCCACACTGCCTGCTGCTGTCTTCTGCTTGCCTAGTGACTGCTGATGGAATCACATTAGACAAACCAGCAAACGTCACTGTTGTACCATGTGACTAACTTTCTCCGGTGAGTTCTGTCCCCATTGGGTACTCTCCTTTAGCTCCAGGGCACCATTGAGATTGTCCATACAGCTTATAGATTCTTAGAGCTACTCTTTTATATTTAGCCTCCCCATTAAATCGAAGATTTAATTTCTACCTCTTCTAGACTGACATACTAATTTGATGGGCAAGATAATTTCATTAATATTTTTTACTTCCACCATTATGGAACATTTTCCTCTATTAATTAATTCCTTCATTTATTTGATACATATTTATTAAGTAATTACTATAGAATAGACCAGAGTGAATAAAGAAATGTCAGTCTTATATTTTAATAATTAGTATTCTTTTTCTTTTCTTTACAAACTTTTTATTTGTACCTGTTTTTCTCTTGGAATCAATAATTTCCTAATTACAATATTTAATATTTAAATATTTTAAATGGTAACTCGTTGGCATATTTGTGGGGGAAATTGCCCAAGAACAGAGTTAATGTCATTTTTTTTCGTGTTACTTTAAAATGGCTGATTACTGAAGATGTCCCTTGAGTACCAGATTTTGTGAAATGAGAATCCGCCATATCTGGCTGCTGCGGACAAGCAAAGGAAGGGTTTCTGGTACATTGTGCCAGCCAAAAGGTCTGGGTGTTGGTTTGGGGAATGAGTGGTGAACCAGACCTGAGAGAAGGCATAAATAGCCAGTCACAAAGCATGTTGGGGACCTAACATCTGGTGGGCACTTAGCAAGCGCCTAGCAAGTTCCGCTGGCCAATAGTCACGAGGGATGAGATCTAACCCACAGTCCCAACTCAGCATTGAGTTTCTCACAACGATGAAAACAAGGTTTCTGGTTTGGATTTCTATTTGTGCCTGGAACCATAAGATTTAATACACCGGAGTCTGTCCCATTCAAGCGGAATAACATAACCTTTCTTCAAGCCGGTTTCCCCACACAGGCTCTCTCCCTATCAAAAAAGAGCTCAGGGATCATCTTAATATACCTGGATCCCCATATTATTACTAGCCTGATATTAAAAATCATATCTTTGCTTATCAACCACACAGAATACTTCCAGAATATTTCTTGTACCTCAAATTATTAAATTACAATGTATGTGTTATGGGGATGTTATAATCAATGCCAAGTATGCTCACAGGCTGTAGAATGTCACTTTGATTTCTTATTTGCCTAACTAAGTCAAAGAAACTTTGAATTCTGTCATTTGAAGACTCGGAGATTAGTTCAGATTTAGCTATTGAAAGTTACTTCTTTGTTTCGCTAAACTCGGTTGTGTGGAAATTTTCACCCTGCAGATTGAGATCTCATTTTCTTGTCAATTTTTCAATTTGAATTCAACAGTGGAATTTCTTTCCCTGAGGAAAAGAAGGAAAGCATGTCAGAATATGAATTCCTGAACGCTGTGGCGGTACCTACACGACATGTTCCATCAAGCTAACTTGCCTGATTTCACTGCCACAGGTAGACATCAAACCTTCCCGTAAACAAATAGAACCTAGGATGCTAAAGAAACAATCACCATTTCATCAAGAAGCACAAAGCCTGTGGCTGCCATCTTGGGCCATCAATCAAACCAGCTGCTCTGCATAATGTAAACAAAACAATCTTCACTGTGGGTCAACTGATCTGTGGTTTAAATTCAACAGAAGTCTGTTCGTTGCTGGGCAGTGGTGGCACATGCCTTTAATCCTAGCACTCAGGAGACAGAGGCAGATAGATCTCTGTGAGTTCGAGGCCAGCCTGGTCTACAGAGTGAGTTCCAGGACAGCCAGGACTGTTTCACAAAGAAATCCTTTCTCGGAAAAAAAAAGATAAAGAAAAGAAAACAAGAAAGAAATCTTTCAGCTATGTTTCTAGGGAGAAGAAAATAGTTTTAAAAAGCTGTTTTTTAAAAAGGGATTATGAAAATAAATAGAAAATGAGCCTCTCAGCATTCTGAAACTGTATTCTAGCAGGACCACCTGTGACTGCTTCCCTTTGTCGCCGTGTGAAGGAAACTGAGTCCCCTGGCACTATTAAGTTTTTGATGCCACGCTAATACAGTGAGCGTATCTCTTCAACTGGCTGAGCAATAGCCTTGCTTCCCACCCCACAGGTGAGATTGCTTCCCTTCCATGATTATCACTTTAATTAGCCCACTCCCCTCTGGATCTGCTTGTAAAATGAAAGTGGTTAAGATGCCTCTTTCTTGATGTAGCTTAGAATTCTGTGAATAGTGAGAACTTCTTCACAGGCCAAGAAGAATTCTGCAGTTAGGAGTCTCCTGAGAGGAAGAGAGAGCCTTGGGCAGAGCTAGAGGGAGACGGGATAAATACAAGACTATCCCAGACACCTACGGTCTCTGGTTTCTGCAGAACCCCACTTTTCTTACTAAAGGGTCTGGGTCTGGAATCAGCAGTATTTCATCAGCCCTTCATGTCCCCACCTTAGTCTTTCTGCAGAGAGGAGTCCTTCCCAGACTTCTACAGACACAGACGTCGGTGAAAGGTCCAGAAACTTAGCCTGTTCATGCTCTCCCAGCATTGGAAGGAACCCGGATAGTTTCTGTAGTTCCAAACAAACAGGAAGACGGGAGTCCTGGGCTTCTCCTGAGCCAAGAAGCTTGTCTTGGCTGAGCACCTACCATGTGCAGAGCAGAATGGAGGCTTTGACGATGTGAGATTGAGTCTATGAAACTGAGATCATCCCGTCACACTATGCTGCCCCACATCCACTGTTCCGAAACCACTGAAGGCACACAGGGGAAAAGCCGTAGGCTTTTTGGGGTCTGCCTGGTTTTCATAGTACAACTATTAAAATCAAACATCTAACTGTGAAACAGGCCCATCAGATTGGTGGTCTACCAGTGTCTGAGAGCAGAGCCTTCTTCCAGCAGCCAGGAAACCAAGGTCAGGCTTCAGGGAATCAAGAAGAGACTGGGTGTTTCTAGAAGACCAAAGAACAGGTAGACTTACTTCTGAAAGTATGTTGAGAAAGGAGAAAGAGAGAAGTTCTTAAAATGTTCTGGTTTTTATTTCGATGTTTTTAAGGCTGCAAGATGTGAACATGTGTTTAAGCTAAAAACAGGAAATTTTTTTGAGAAAGGATCAGGATGAAGGTTGAAATGTAATAGAATAATTAGTGGAAATCACAGTAGAAAATATATGTAAAAATCATTGTGGAAAACATTTCTCTGAGAACTTGGCATACTTAAATCAGTTTACTTCACTCAAGAACCTTATGCCATGGACACAGGGGGACTTGACTGTTATCCCAATACTCAGGAGGTAGAGGCAGGAAGACCACAGGTTGAAGTCTTGTTTGATTTACAGAGGAGACCCTATTGGGTAATAGCCTCATGGCATGAGGAACTGAGTGAGGCTGTACAGAGCAGTAGCTCCTAGCCATAAGGAATTGCTTGGCCCCAGCCTGACCAATCCACACTGCCTGCAGAAACAATATGCCTGGGTATTAAAAAACACCCTCACCCCTGGCTTCCAGCAAAACCATAAAACAATAGCTACAACTTCCTGGTAGCTACTTAAATATGTGTGTATGAATAGATACATATTCTTGTTATGCCCATATTGCAAAATTTCCCAAACCCAAAGAAGAGACTGAGTCCCATATGTAAAAACAAAGAGCCTTTCTTTTTATTCAAGTTCAACTCAGGCTCTCCATGTGTCCAACACATTGGCACAATCAGAGAGCTTCTAGCTCAGCTGGGGCAGGGTTTTTATAATAGCAGTGGTTGGGGGTGAGGAATTTCTAAGGTTCAGGACCCCTGACTGGCTGGCATTTGTCTAGGGACACCCTAGTGAAAGGGGAATGGCTATGTACTGGGCTAAAGGACATCAGGTGATCCTAACTACAATAGTTGGCACATTAGGAATTTCCTTTGGATGGTCTGTTCCTGGGTGGTCTCAGATTGTGGTCTTTGTTGAAACCTTAGGGTAAACTGAGGTTCAGGCCTACTTTCCTGTTGGTCTCTATAGAGCCTATCTTGGCAGGTGTGTACCAAGTTGCCCTGGACCCTACAGTTCCCAGCCCCATTAAGTGCATTCAACCTCCAGCCCATGGAAAGGCTGCGGTCCCTCACTGTTGGCAATGCAGTTTTAATCTACTGAGATCAAATTTGCCTGCCTCTCTGCCTTCATTTCTTTGTAGACACCCCATTCAAAATAATATTAAAAAAAATCAACCTTATGAGATGGTCCTAATGTTATTCTGATTGTATAATGAGGAAAGTAAGACAGAGCTCACACAATGTTAAGTCCTGACACTGAAACAATGAAAACAGGACCCAGATAATTCAGAGCCCAGATTCTCAACAGTGGTGCACACTGGCCTCTCTGGGGGAGACTTTCGGGTAGAATGAAGTATACAAATAAGGCACCGAGTTCTGAAGATACACACTTCTCTCCAGCAGAAGACGCTGAGGGAAGTCCAAGAGAAACACAGAAAAATGCAGAGGGATAAGGGGAGAGCAGCAGGCATCGTATGCCTTGGATAATGAGGTTTTTTAAACTGACGACAGGACAGCTCCATGGTATGATTAGGAGAAAGTTATAGATACGAGAGAAGGAGCAGCCAGGGACATCTGGATGAGTTCAGAGCGGAGAAGGTAGATGACTGAACATGGCCAGCAGACGGGACAGGGTCGTGAGAGATGCAGACGCAGAAAAGAGAAGTGGAGGAGTGTGTGTGTGTGTGTGTGTGAAATGGGTGGGTGGGAAATGCTAAGAGAGTGAGGTACAGGAAAGGTGAGAGGGGAGGGGATTGAGAATTCGAGAGAGGAAGACAAAACACGTGAGTACAACAGGGTTATCAGGAAAGTGAGAAGCTGGAGGAAGGGAAATCTGTGCGCTGAGGAAGTTTAGAGGAGAGGAGGGGCTGAGAAGACCCAGGATGCCTGCATGGACTCCAAAATATGTAACAGGTGCTTGTGATACCAAGGGACCCTGGAGGCCTGCACGTGCTTTGGTGCTAATAGACACCACAGGTAGCCAGCCATCTGTCCATTCTGCCAGTGAGAGGGAAAATGGCTCCTTTGGTAGAGAGGAACCGGTTTTACAAGTTCCTGGGGAATGCTGGCTTTTTGTCTAACTGCCAGAATTTGGGGAAAAGGAGTTTTCTTTGGACCCGACAAGACTTAAGGTCCCTGATGATCAGGAGAGTAGTCAGTCCAGACAGACACTCAGAAGGGATTACTCCCTACTTGCTGAAGCAGCTGGTGTCTTCCAATTAACGTACCAGCTACAACTGTGTAGGCAGATGTGTGAAGGGTCCAGACCAATTTAGCAGCAAGTGTTAAGTGTGGGTATTTTCTTCGACTATTTGCAGATCCTGGCACGCTGGCTGTGGTGTGAACTTCTGAAGAAACGGTCCAGCTTTGTTTTGGAATGTCTCTGAGGCCAAATGGTGCGAACATATGTTTAAGCTGAGGAGAAGTGGGGCTATCCTGAGCCTGTGCAGCTGGGAGTCTCGGGCTTCCTGTGGAGAGGCCCAAAGCTGTCGGAGCAATGAACTCCAGAGATCCACAGTCGTGCTTGGTGTTGCTAGGAGACGTGAAAGAGCAAATCACTAACCGGTTCTAGACTGGGCGTATTACACAGAGCTTACAGCATGAATCTGTATATCTAAATACATACAAATTAGATATATATAAAGGGGATTTATTAGGATGGCTTACAGACTGTGGTCTAGTTAGTCCAACAATGGCTGTCCATTAACAGAAGTTGCAAAAATCCAGTATTTGTTCAGCCCATGAGGCTGGATGTCTCAGCTAGTCTTCAGGATATGTTGGAACCCTGATGAAGCAGGCTCTAATAGCAGTGAAGAAATGGTCTTGCCAGTGAGAGCAAGAGCAAACAGTCAAAAAGAGAGCAAGCTTCCTTCATCCGTGCCCTTTATAAAGGCTGCCTGCAGAAGGTATGGCCCAGAAAAAAAAAGGGTATATCTTCCCATCTTCCCACTTCAAGGATCTGGTTTAGAAGTAGGTCTTCCCACTTCAAATCATTTAATTAAGAAAAAAATTCTACACAGTTATTCCCAGTAATTTGGGTTTTAGTTAATTCCAGCTGTAGTCAGGTTGACAACCAAGAATAGAGGTGTAGTCAAGCTGAGAAGTGGGTATTGGCAAACATTCACACTTTATACAGCCTCCAGTTTGGAGCCTCACCACATGGACTGTTTCCTCAAAAGAATTACCAAGAAGGAAGTGGGTTTAAAACACACAACGCCGAACTGCATATTTCAGACAAGAAGTAGAGTCACCTTTGTGTCAAGTAGGTACAGTCTGTAACCATGGCAACCTCGGAATTCATTTCCCTAACTCTATAAGAAACTTTGGAAGGCCGAATTCAATCTCACTCCTTTCAAGGACTTCCTCTCAAAAAATTCACTCAAAGAAAAAACATTGTTCTGGATATTTCAGAGCTGCCAAAAAGGGAGAGAATGGGGGAGTGACATTGCTGGAACCAAACCCTATACAATGCTAACTTAAGTCACACTGCAAGTCTTCATTTGAACTTGACCAATCAATACCAAGCTAAAAGCAGAAGTAGAGGATAGGTGGTCCAGGTTAGAACTGTGTGAAAACACTCTGGGGATGTTCAGCAAATTCACCATCCACATAGGTCTCCAATGCGCTGTGGGTTTGGTTTTTTTCTTTCTTCACATTTGCTTCCTGTTTTCACCCCAAATCTATTGGCTACGATCCAGACATAACTGGATGCAAATCCCTAAAGCTTCCATAGGAATCTAATGACACAGATGCACCTCAGAGAATGAAAAAGTTCAAAACCACCTACTTGAGATTTGAAAATAAAGGCCACAATTTCTCAGAGCAGTGGGTACTATGGTAGCAGGAAAACCCACCAGCCAGTATGAGCCAACCACATCCAACTATCATAACTTCGTTTACATATTCCATCCAGTCATGGGTAGGCCAGCCCAAGAATAAATGAACACATACGTACATAAATATATAAGGCCATGCACTGAAGAGTTAGTCACCAGCTTGTGTGCTTCTGGAAGGTAGTGGAATCCTTAGGATGTGGGACCTGCTGGTTGGAAGTCACATTGGTGGTGCATGTCCTGAAGGGGACACTGGGATACTGTTTTTTTTCCTTTCTCTTTGTTTCCTGGTTTCCACGAGGTGAGCAGTGTTTGTTCTGTCATGCTTTCTCTTGTATCACCATTGGCCCCAAACCAAGGCATCAACTGACCATGGACTGAAACCTCTGAAACTGTGAGACAAAATATAACTTTCCTTTTTAGTGTTGTCTACCTCGGGCATTTTGTTAGCATCAGAAAGCAACATAGTCAGCGTTCATTGGAGATGTAATTATATTATATTTCATAAACCTCAATGATAAGTTTTAAATGGAGAAATATTGACCAAAAGATTGACTAAATGTTTGCCAAAGTGCTAGGTAGCCATTAGCTTTTGTTTACAGAAGTTTTAAAATGAGAAAGTTTAGCAAAACAAGATTTGTCGGTCTCCACACTCTCTGACCGCCAGACAAGGTGAAAATGTGCCTGCATTTTTTGGCCTCCACAGAAACTTAGGTTGACATTATGAGTTAAGAAGTTTATATTGTTTATGTTTTCAGGTCTATTAAAGTGTGATTTTTGTACATTAACCCTTTGAAGCGCCAGGTCCTGTGAGCCTGACAGTTGAATACAAGGTATATGCTCCTCACCACTGTTAAAACGACTATAGACTGTTTCCAGCACCACAAGCTCTCTCAAGCTCCTTGTAGCTCATCCCTCTCTTTGGAAAGCACTCATAAATCTGCCTGTATGTTTTTTGCCATGAGTGCTTCAAAGAAGGGATCTCAGGATGTGGTCCTTTCTTTCTGGTTTCTTTCTTTTTTGTGTGCTTTTTTAAAATTGTTTGTATTGAGCTATATATTTTTCTCCACTCCCCTCCCTTTCTCTCTCCTCTTCTTCTACCCTCTCCCGTGATCCCCACGCTCCCAATTTACTCGGGAGATCTTGTCTTTTTCTACTAATGTAGATTAGACCCATGTATGTCTCTGTTAGGGTCCTCTTTGTTGTCTAGGTTCTCTGGGATTATGAATTGTAGGCTGGCTTCTCTTTGCTTTATGTCTAAATCTACTTACGAGTAAGAGCTTATTGTATTTGTCTTTCTGGGTCTGTGCCGGATTCTCTGGCAGAAAGGGCAGGGGCAGAGCCCGACCTGCTGGACTTTTCCTTGGGGCTGAGTGGGATGGGGAGTGCCTACGACGAACCGGGGAGAAACACACACTGAGTCGGGAGTCTGTCAAAGCAGGATCTCGTCTAATTTTATTAGGCAGGAACTTATATAGGTTGAGAAAGATGGTGGGATGCCTGGAATGGGCGAGGTGGAGCGAGGAACAAGGGCCAATAATATTCTGCCATGTTAGCGGTGACTGGGCAGAGGCGGGACTAGGTCGGGTTGTACTGAGTCCCTTCCTGTGTGGAAGTCGTAGCCAGAGACAGGTCTCCAAATTCAAGCCAGGCTCAGGAAGTTACACTAGGCCTCATGCAAATTCAAGTTAGGCTCAGGAAGTTACACTGGGCCTCATGCCCAGACCTCATGAGGCCTAACAGGTCTGGGTTACCTCACTCAATATGATGTTTTCTAGATCCATCCATTTGTCTGCAAATTTCAAGATGTCGTTATTTTTTCCACTGTGTAGTACTCCATTGTGTAAATGTACCACATTTTCCTTATCCATTCTTCAGTCAAGGGGCTTTTAGATTGTTTCCAGGTTCTGGCTATAACAAATAATGCTGCTATGAATATAGTTCAGCACATGTCCTTGTGACCCAGATATCAAACCACACACCTATGAATATCTGATTTTTAGCAAAGAAGCAAAAAATATACAATGGAAAAAAGAAAGCATAGTCAATAAAGGGTGCTGGCATAACTGGATGTCAACATGTAGGAGAATGAAAATAGATCCATATCTATTGCCATGCCCAAAACTCAAGTCCAAGTGGATCAAAGACCTCAACATAAAACCAACCACAGTGAGCCTCATAGAAGAGAAAGTGGGAAGTACACTTGAATGCATTGGCACAGGAGACCTCTTCCTAAATATAACCCCACTAGCACAAACACTGTCTGGCTTCTTTAACTCAGCATCATGCCCTAAAATCCATCCATTACCAAAGATCTCAACTCAATGAAATAAACCAGACTCAGAAAGACAAACATCACATTTCCTTGTCTCATCTACAGGATGTCTGTGTATGTGCATGTGTGAATGTATGTGTGTGGTGTGTTTGTGTGTATGTGTTTGTATGTGTGTTAATGTGTGTGCATGTATGTCTGCAGGTGTACTATGTGTGTGCATATGTACATGTGTGAATGTGTATATGTGTGTACATGTGTGTATATGTCTGTCTGTATGTGTATATACATGTGTGAATATGTGTGTGCGTGTGTGTGTGTGACCAAAAAGGAGAAGAAATACTATCTCTGAAAAAAGGAAAAGAATCAAGAGAGGGAAGGAGGAACAAGAGAGAAAAATAGATATGAATATAATCAAAGTGTACAAATTACATGAATTAAAGTGTCATTACAAAATATATGTTAAAATGCAGGCATGCTTTTAAAAAGTACAATGCAAAGTAAGCTTTAAATCTTTGTCCTTTGTAACCTGTATTGTTTTCCTACCATTAAGTGTTGGGTTGCTTGCTTGTCCACTGACTTTATTTCTCCCACCTGTGGCTTGCTGTTTGACACCCCCACCTCTCAAGGAGCAATTGGGTTTAATTATGACAATGTTGAATTCTAGTGGTTACTGTGGTTGAGAAACAGAATTTTTAAATTTAATTTTAACCTAAACAACCATATGTGGCAAGTGGATTCTGTATGTATGACTGCTCAGTATAGTAATGCCTAAACACACTTTGAGTAAACAAAGGGTATGTGTTCTTTACTCACATTTTAAAGAACATGTTGATCCCCAAAGGTTTGGGAATTCATAAATCTGGTCCTTCACCATGGATAGTCTGAGACACCCTGAGGTATCACAGCGTGAGCAGAAACCCTGTCTGCCTGGCAGTCATATTTTTCATTCTAAACTCATAAAGTGGCATTCTAAACAAGGAAGTGACGATTGGTTCAGAAGTTGAGGACTCTTCTAGACTGGGTGGTTGTGGTCAAGGAAGCATGTTGGAAATGGTGACCTCTGGGCTGGGGTAAAGGGAGACAAAGTAAGGCACAGAATAGCAGTGTATGTGCAGCATAGCAAAGGGTGTGGCGTTCTGGAAACAGAAGAAGACTAGCGTGGTCAGGTGTTGAGCGTAGAGTGGAAGGGTGGTGAGGAACGGACTGGAGGCCAAGGAAAGAGCCAGACTTGCATGGCCACACAAACCACGCATCTCCTTTTCCTCTCCCACACCACAGAGAAGAGTTGGCACACCACCGCAGGCCGTAGGTGGCTGCCATGGTGGGAGTCTGAAGTGTGAACCATAGACTCATGGGGTTGAAGCCCAGGTGGTGGCACTATCGTAGGCGGTCATGTGTCCTGGCTGACTGGAAGGGGTGTGTTAATTCCACCAGTCGAGAATAAGACCACTACCACAGTTTAAAGCCAAATCTGAAGCCAGCTTTAATTAAATACTGGCCAGGCGGATGGGCCCTCGCCAGGTCCATACCCAGGTTCCCAGGAAATGGTCCAGAATCATAGTCTGCAGAGGCTTAAGAAGGAAAAACCTATAATTCATTGCATTTCCCACCAGGTTCACTCAGGGGCAAATATACATCCTGACATTACCTCCAGCCTGTGAACCTCCCACCTCACATGAGATTAAGCACATCCGGTACAAATGGGTCAAACAAACTTATTTAGAAAAGCGAAAGCATGTGGCTTGTTATCCCCCATAAACAATAGCATCCAGCATTTCAGGAACTCTCTTCCTTGGACAAGGGGCTTGCAGATCAGGGGCATTTTTGTTTAGTGGATCTCTTAGGTATAGTAATTGAAACTTACAATGTAGCTTTGGCTCTCACAGGTGGGTCATTCAGAAGTGGCGGTTAAAGCTTCTAGGCTGGCCATGTTTCCAGTCCTGGCCTCTCTGCTCCCTGGTCTGACACAGTGTAACAAGTTATTTTCTCACACTTCCTCCACACTGGGTTCAGCCGAGCATGCCTGATTCTCTCTGTGGTTCTTGTCATGGTGGAACCCTCAGCCAAAATAAATCTTCCCTCCCTTAAGTTGCTGTTGCCAAATGCTTTGTCACAGTGACAGGAAAAGTAGCCAATCGGCTGTGAGTATCTGCTTTCCAGGGCCAGGACTAGCCTGTAAGGAATGCCACAGAGCTTTCAGAGTGATAAAAATATGCTGTGTCTTGCAGTGGGACATTATGCCCTCACTCAAAATGCACCGGAAAATACAATTTTTAAAAATATCCAACGTTTTTGGAGCGCAGAAAGGTGAAAGAATGATGGTAACCGTGAATTCTCACGGGAAATTATAAAATGCAGAGTTCCAAAAAGTTGTGCAGTCTGCCCAAGCCATACTTATGTAACAGACTCAAGCCACGTCCCCTCCAATCTACCTGCCTGTCTTTCTTCAGAATGAGCCCAAAGCAGCCCCCTTAAAAGATGAAAATGTCTATAACTATTACGTTGGCTTGTGTAACAATAAATGTTGTCATGAAAATGTAGGAATTTGGGGGAGATTTTCATTTTAATTTGAAAGTCCTTCTCTGTATTCAATTTTTGAAGCTGCTTAACAAAATTATCACAAGCTTAGTGGCTTCCAGCAACAACAAAAACTGATCATTTCACAGTCTAGGAAGCAATAGTTCAGAGTCAAGGTGTTGGCAGAGTCCAGATCCTTCTTTAGGAGGAGACAGAGGATTCCTACCTTCTTCCTCCTCTTTCCTCAGAATTGTCAACTTGTCTTGGTGGCTACAAGTGACACTTGACTGGAGGCTGTGTTGCCCCATAATCTTTCCCCTTGTCCCTGAGTGCCCTTTGAACAATACAAATCACTGAGGCTGATTTCAAATAGAGCTCCTTCATTATAGCTGCTAAGGCTCCTCCTGTCAACAAGATCATATTCATGGGTTCTCAGGAGTAGAACATGGATATTCATCTTTTCATGCACCGTTCTACAGACCACTAAGCCCTAGACCCACTCCATGCAACAGCCTGGAAACTCTCCAGGCAATGCAATGGGCGGGGGAATCAGCAGGCTGACCTTGGCTGTTGTTCTCCTAGGGTCACCATCCTCCACCATCTAGCTCAGCTGTCACTGTGTTTGGGCAAAGTTGCTCCAGTATTCTGGTTAAAGCCAATTCCTGTGGCTCCAGCATGGCCAAGAGCAACTGCTGCACCCACAAGGGGAGCTCATTTAAATGCTGCACTTTCCCCATCTTGCTCAATCTGCGTGTTCAGTGTCTCTAGAAATGGCTGGGGCACAGCGCTCTTGCTGCAGTGGTGAAGGACTGTATGACCAAACAGATGCAAGGGAGAGTCTAAACCTTTCATTGTTCTCTTGCTGGGGGTTGAGTAGTAGCAATGTCTGCCAGCTCGATGGACTTAGGCTGCCCCTCCCTGGTATCTGCTACTCTATTTAACAGTTTCCCTCCCTGTGCTGATTAATTTGATTGCCAACTTGATAGGATCTATATCCGAGATGCCTAGGATACAAACTGCAAGGCATATCTATAAGGGAGTTTCTGCGCTGGGTTAAGTAAGGTAGGAAGACGCACCAACTGTGAGTGGCTGAGATAACAGACTACATACAGAAGCCATCTGACCACCAGCATCCACCCTTCTCTGCTCCCTGCAGATTCAGTGGGGCGAGCAGCCTCAAACCCCTGCCAACATGGTGGGCTGCACTCTCAAAGTGTGAGCCAAACAAACCCTCCCTTCTTAAGTTGCTTTTGTCCAGGGCAACAAGAAAAATAATAAGTAGACTCCCCAATGAGTTCTCAGCCCCCTTGGGTGTGGCACATCCTTAATTTAAGAGATTGGTGCTGGGAAACTTAAGAGATATATTTGAGTACTGGGGGTTATTAAGCACATGTCTCGATGTATTTTTAAATTTTAATTGTATTTCTCTGTGTGTGTGTGTTATGTGTATGTGTGGGTGCACACGTTTGCACATCGATGTGGGAGCCAGAGTTATTGATGCAGGGTGTTTTCCTTACTAGCTCACCACTATATAACTGAGGCATCATCTCTCACATGAAACCAGAGTTCACAGACTGTCTAGCCACTACCTCTCCAGCACTGAGATTATAGTCAGGCCGCCGCATCTCCCTACCATTTATGTAGCTGCTGAGGACCTGAACTCTAAAAACGCTAAAGCAAGAACTTGATCCAATATCTTTCCTGCTTCTGCTTGTGTTTTTAGGTCAAAGGATACAGAGTATTTTGAAGGAAGGAGACCATATGGGGAAGGAGAGTGATTAATAGCATTACTGAGTACTCACTAGTACTGCTGAGTGATTCATGGTGTTAGTGATTAAGTCCTAGTTTTAAGTGGCTGTAATATTATTAGTGAGTGAGTGAGAGATTGTCACTGGACCTGAGACTTTTCGATTTTATTTATTTTTTTTCAAAGATTTATTTTATGATGTATACACCATTCTGCCTGCATATATGCCCACCGCCAGGAGAGGGCGCCATTTCTCGTTACAGATGGTTGTGGGCCACCATATGGTTGCTGGGAATTGAACTCAGGACCTCTGGAAGAGCAGCCAGTGCTCTTAACCACTGAGCCATCTCTCCAGCCCCCTTCAATTTTATTTTTGTGGAAAATAAATAATAGGCACCTAGGTAATATGAGGCGAAAGATAAGAAAGGAATTTGCCTACAGAGGAACATTGATTAGATTGCTACAGCCGGTGGTGGTGGCACACGCCTTTAATCCCAGCACTTGGAAGGCACTTGGATCTCTGTGAGTTTGAGGCCAGCCTGGTCTACAAGAGCTAGTTCCAGAGAAACCTTGTCTCGAAAAACAAACAAACAAAACCATTAGATTGCTGTGTCCAAACAATTGTAAAGGCTCTGCATTTGTGTCTGGGGCTTTGTATCTGTGCATGCGTGTGTGTGTGTGTGTGTGTGTGTGTGTGTGTGTATTCAGTGACAGAGCTCTTATTTAAAGTATGAAGCCTGGGTTCAGTCCCCAATACCACACAATAACTTATTAATATAGCTAAGTGAAGAGAAAAATTATTCCTGTATTTATTCCCAAATTCAAATATCTGTTAATTAAAAAGGGAAAAAAAGGTTTGTCATTATCACTGACACGTAAAACACCAGGTGATGCCACTTACAATCCCAACAGTCGGGGGATAGATAGGAGAGTCCTGGGCTTACTGCCTGTCAGCCTAGTCATGTGGACCAGGTCCACATTTCAGGGAGAGGCTGTATCTAGAAAAACAATGGTGGTCCTGAAGAGAGATCCTCTGGTCTATACACACACATATGCACACATGCACACGTACAGAGAGAGAGAGAAGAGAGAGAGAGAGAGAGAGAGAGAGAGAGAGAGAGATACAAAGCCCCAGAATCAAATAAAATGCATTGATTTTATAAAAGCACAAACAGATGAGCCGTGGAGATAGAGGCTTTCACTTAGCAGTAAATAGTGCCATCCGATGCAAATGAGATCAAGATTTCCCCCTCAGGCTTTTGAGCCTCAAGGATGAATTTACTACCATTTTCTCCGCTCCTTCTCAGAGGTGTACATTTGGTGACCTGTCAGGTTTCATGCATGATGCAGTAACACCCACCCTTGTGACTGCAGACTGTTTTGATTTAGCCAGCATGGACACTTGAGCCTTGACAAGCAAATACTACTCCCCTCCTGCAAGTCTCCCTGTCAGGAGGAGACCACTGCAGGGAGCCTGAAGAAAAACAGCACCCATGCATAATTGCTCAGCAGGGCACGTGCCCTGCAGCCTCCTGCTCCAATATTTACATCCTATTCCATTGAGATGGCCCCTCTCTCTTCTCACGTGACCCAAATGCAGTTCTCACTCCGCCAAGAACAGAAAGCCCAAATGCAGTTCTGTGCTAGCAGCTCTGCACATGCTCCGTCTGGCTCCTCACTCACTCATTGAGGTTTCTATTGGTTTAAAGCAACCTTCCGGCCGCTGAAGCTCTAAGACCTGCAGCATTTCCCTGGCCACGATCCAAGGTACGCACCCCCACGAAGACTGTTTCATTTTAGGATTTGGACTGTTCTGTCTATCTGTTTTGGGGGAGGGGTGTATAATACTCACACATGAGTATAGATGGTGAATGGGGCTCAGAGAGTAACTCTTCCTCCCCCACAGTTTTTATAAGACGACTATTTTACCTCTCTTCAACGCTGGCCTTGAAGGCAACCTGCAGATCTAATGCTCACTTAATTCTCCAACAGGAGCCTCGGCCAACGATGCTGAAGCCGACTGACGTGTTGGCTGCAGTGTGTGAGCTGTTGTTTTCTCTTCTCCAGAGCCCTGGATGGTTTTTGTCCTTCTTATGGTAAACGATGAGACAGGCTACCATGGATTTCAGCCCCTCAGCTGTGTTCGATCAGCAAAAAGGTAGAATGATGCTTTACTACGTCCTTCAATGCTGCGTATAACAGAGGGATTTCCAGTTGTAAGGAAAGGGGGGTGTGTGTGTCTGTGTGTGTGTGTGTGTCTGTGTGTGTGTACAAACCTGTTAAGAATGTTCTCTTCTAACTTGATAAGCTTTTAAGAGAGACAAAAACAAGTGTGTGGGCTTTCTGTCTTGCTGATGTATTCCTAGCCCCTGGGTTTAAGGCATAGCAGCTAATTTAGAGATTGTCATCTTGATGCCGTGTCTTAAAGTGTATTAGAGAAAGTGATATCAGAATATATCCCATGCCTCTTTCAGTCTGTAAACCCCATCTTTTATCACTACAGTCCTCACGAGCCACTGCGGATTTCCCCTCCAGGAGAGACACGACCCACAGACAGGGCATGCTGACAGAGTAGCTCAATCAAGACTGTGCCTTGACTTAATACCATATTATTTAATTGCAACGATAGAGTATGTTTTTTTTTCTTACCCTTCATTTGAATAAAGGAGGTCATCTTCCACAGGAGGAGTAGGCTGTGGGATTCATTCACCTTATCATCACCAGACATACAGCCCTTCAGTCTGTATTTGTGATTTTGTATATGCTGTGTGCCCCCACGTATGTATTTGACATCTGTGTAATTACACAGGATGGCGGGAGGAGTTTCCACTCTTTACATGTAACAGACATTTCTAGAACGTTTTTATGAAATATCTGGCTGGCATCTGATTCACTCTTCACGCTGAGTTTCTTCAGCACCCCAAGGTCCTCTGATGGTCTCTTTCTTTCAGCTACGGCACGACATGGTGGCTTGGGGAAGCCTCATTAGGAAAATCCATGTCTTCTTTCTTTTTCCCAAATGTCGCCACTTCCGGCCAGTGTTACCTCCCCTGCTTCTACATCTGGCTTCACAAGTGAGCGATGTTTGCTCAGTGGGGTTCTCAAATAATAACTTAGATTTCTGAGGCATTTAGTGGATAGAGTTTGAAAGAGAGAGGGAAGAGAGAGAGAGAGAGAGAGAGAGAGAGAGAGAGAGAGAGAGAACATCCTGATTCACTTTGAGTCTGGAGATAGGCACTGGAGGGAAGGGGCTTCCACTAGTTTCCCCTACCACCCCAACCCCTTTCCCCTCCCTGTACCTTGTGTTCTGCTGATGACCAGAAAACAGTGTTGCTGAGCCACGGAATCACAGAGAAGCACAATGGGCTTGTTCTGGGGACGATTTTGAGGGAGCAGGGACTGACTGCAGAAGAACAAGCCCTCCAGAATGAATTCATCTGTTCCAGCGTGGTTCTCTCTCTCAGGAGTGAGCTCAGGTCATACCTAATGCAACATCTTTAATTCTCTGCAATTCCTCTACCTGAGTCCTCCCATAATATTAACCCTTTCCCTGCTATCTCTGTGCATCTCCTTCCTCTCTGAAATTAGTACCTGATGGACACAGAGATGTCTACAGTCACAGCTCTGAATGGCAAATCAGTTGAGATTTGCAAATCTTGGCATTTTACTTGGGCCTTCATTTCCTCAGCAGGAAAATGATGTTTATGTAGCAGGGTCATTACAAAAATCCAAACTGATGCTTAAAGAAGCAGTTGCCAGATTGCCAAGATGCAGTGATTTTTCAAATCATGGCTGCTGTGGCTCTTGCTGGGTTCAGTGCCACCTGATCTCCTCTTGACGTCCAGTTTAAAGGTGCCCATCCTCAGCCAGGGTGCTCAGTGGTTGCTGGGTGACTAGATTGCATTGCACCTTCGTCCAGAACGGCAGGAGG
Source organism: Neodon shergylaensis (assembly GCA_025134845.1). Taxonomy (NCBI): domain Eukaryota; kingdom Metazoa; phylum Chordata; class Mammalia; order Rodentia; family Cricetidae; genus Neodon; species Neodon shergylaensis. Next base: position 31,846,496 of record JABTXL010006268.1, on the reverse strand, counting down.
CCACTCAGAGTAAGTTCTGAGAGACAATGAACAGAAAGGATGCCCGTGTATTTCTATCACCCCACTTCCTCTTCATTAAATGCATGGGAGAGCCTAGGAACTTTTAAAACCCAAGTAGATTTCAGTATTGTATCGTTTAGCAAATGGTGGTAACATGAGCAGAACGTTGAGCATGAACACTTCAGCTTAGTACCTGATATGGCGGGGAGGGGAAATGGGAGCTTGCTCTGTGCAGTTTATGCAGAGGCCTGGGTTTGCAGTACCTCCAGGAATGGTGTAATTCTTCAGGGGACTTATAAATTAAAAAAAAAATTGGCTGAGTGTGGAACTTTAGGGAAGGGTTTTGCAATAGAACCCAACAACTAGAGAATTGAACCCAACAGTCCCAGGTTCACATGCGTATGTGGACAGAGACATTTCTTCTGGGAGAAACTTAAATATGCTTTGAAAACTTTCTCTAGGGACATGTAGACAAATGTCTACCTCTTCATTATAGACACCAAGGACTGGGAGAACCAGTGAATTTATTGGACTTGCTTACAGGGCAAAGATGAGGAGTTTCTTACGGGATCATGAATGACCCCCAAGCTGCCACAACACCAAAAAACAAAAAAGCCTCATCCCTACATGAATGATAACTTCTCTATTACTGGATAGATGGAATCCTCCTCTTACTAAACTATCTACAGTAGATGGAATCCCCCTCTTAGTGAACCATCTATGGTTGGTCTGTATATTCTACCACCTCCCAGGGCCGCGTGCAGTTAGGTTAAATTCACATACAAATGGCTAGGATGTGTGGGAGGGAGTAGGCAGAATCTAAGGCAAGACTCCACTGATCCCCTCCAACCCTTCTTCCCGAAGGAATGTTCACAGTCAGCAGGTTTCATTTTGAGGGTCTCCTGCAAGGAAGCACGGCTGCTCTGATGAAAACGGCAGCGACGACGCTCAGAGGATAATGTCCTACAATGGATATTACGCGGTCCACTCGGCCTTGAACTTGGCTGGACAAGAAGCAGTCTGAGGTGTTGGCAAGCATTGAAAATGGTGATGCCTGGATCCCACCTGTGGAGTTTTCAATAAAATGGGTGTGGCTATGATTTGGTCCCCACCCTCACGATGTTCGTCCCTCCCCCCAACCTTTCAGGGGGGATAAATGAGGACAGAGCAGCTCAGGGTAGTTCTTGCAAAAATCACAATCTCCCAGTTACTAACGAGAGGAGCCAGACCTGGGTGCTCTCTTATGCAGGCGACAAAGCAATTGCAAGTTTCCAATTCACCAAGCTCTCTGGCCTAGCAATGGCTGGAGACAGGAACTCAGCTCATGGCTGTGCAGAGAATGGGGGGCCACATGCAGGCATCTAAGGAGATAAATCTCTATGACTCTATTTATCTACAAAGTCTTGTCTCAAGTCCCCATAGCCTTCTGAGCTGATGGTCCTCCTTTGGCTTCAGTCTCCTCTCCCGTATGGGTTAGATGGTTTTGCCCACAAGGTCTCTGTGGGCTTCAGGGCCAGGTTCTGACTGGCCCAGACTCTAGCTTGCCGTGTTAACTTTAGAGGGAGAAAGCCTGATTTCGCCAGACTCCCTGCTCCTGTGTCTTGTGCTTTCTGTTCTTCACCATAGCAACAGCTGTGATCCCACGTGTTCCTCCTGGCTGCCTGCCCTCTCCAGGCCCACATGCAAGAGAGGAACGTAGTAAAATGATTTACTACAGAACACGGAGGTTCCTGCTCGCTCGAGTCGACAGGCTGTATAACTGAGGGGAAATCTACATTTTCACCTCTGTACAAGTACTGTACCTGAAGGAATCCCTGCCCTCAGAGAGAAAACAGGAGACCCAGCCACTCTCCACGGCCTCCTTTGTCCTCGTCAGCCCGTGTTGGTCACAGTGAGGAGGCACAGGTCCTACTGCAGTTCTGTTGGGAAATGGATCTGATGAGGCAGGATGGAGTGTGTGCGGCCACCTCGGGTCTTCAGGCTCCTCACAGCCTCAGCCCCTTGTAGAAACATTGTTGCAAGGATGAGAGGAATGGCCGGTCTTCTGCTTAGGGTGGTAAGGTTAGCTAGTATCCTTGATCTACTATAATGAAACACCATCCACAGACGCTTACAACAACAGACATTTCCTCTCACAGTTCTAGAAGACCCATATGAAATTGAGATGTCAGGAGCACAATCCTTCTAGAACTTTCAGTGAAGCGTCTTCCCTTCCCTTGCCTATTCCAGTTTTAGGCTGTCATGATCTCATTACTTCCACCTCTGCCTTCATCTCTGTCTAGCAGGCTACATGTACATATCTCCTCCGTGTTGTGCAGTCCATGGTGCGAGTCTCAAACGTCTTCTGCTCCAGACAATGCAGGAGAAATGCCTCATAATCTGTGACTTAACCCCCAGTGTTTCACAGCTAAGGCAGGTGTGTGTGTGTATACATGGGCTTGTGCATGTGTGTGTGCACACCACATAAAGCAATAACCATAAGTTCCAGCAGTTAGGACATGAACATCTCTAGAGCTACATGAAATGAGAACTCTCAGAAAGCAGATGTGCATGGTAGTGTTTTGTCAACCTGACACAAGCTGGGGTCGTCAGATAAGAGAGAACCTCAATTGAGAAAATACCTTCATCAGATTGGCTTATAGTAAGTCTGTGAAGCTAATTTCCTGTGGTTGCTGTGGGAAGGCCCAGTCCACTGTGGGCAGTGCCATCCCTGGGCAGGTGGCCCTGGTTGTCTAGGAAAGTAGGCCAGTAAGTGGTCTTTCTCCATGGCCTCTGCTTCAGCTCCCCTCTCAAAGTTGCCTTGAGCGCCTGCTCGGAATTCCCTTCACGATGGAGTCTAAGCTGTAAGATGACGTAAACCCTTCCTACCTCAGGTTGCTTTTGGTTACAGCGCTCAGCCCAATGCTAGAAAACTAAACCAGGACCTAAGGTAAAGTCATAACATGGCATGGTTTTTGATAAAAATCCACTCTCATTTATGGTATATGGAAAGCTCGCATGTAAGAGGTGAGAGAGCACATCTCTTCGGTGCCGACGCTGCATAGGCATTGTGTGTGGATAACATGGTGGGAGAGCTGATGTCTACTGAGCACCCAACCTCCTGCGCTAAGGACTCCACCTAAATCGACTCATGGAATTCTACTATCAGCCTCTTTCTTTTACCAGCAGAATTCAGAAAGCTCGTGACCTAACCCACCATTACCACCAGCAGAGCGGAAAAGCTGGGACCACAACCTAAGTCTATTTCTTTTCAAATTCCTGCTCTTTTGGCCACCGTATGTTGTCTTACTGGGAAGCTATAAAACTTAACAGGGAAATGAAGGTATCATCAACAACAACAAAATAAATCGATAACCCACTTCATTTACAATCAAGCTGTTAATCCCACAGTATTTCAGATTAACACACAGATGTGCTGCTTGTAAAACTCAGCTTCTCATCTGCAGTGGTTAACGCCAAGCAAAGAGGCTTGCATCTTGCTGAAAAAGCAAAAGTTAAATCGCGGGGCCACAGCCAGATGCCTCCAAGGGAAGAACAAGCAAATCTGAAAGAATCTGAGGAAGAGAGCAAGGGAGAGCAGGAGAAGGGGGCCGGGAAGAGGGTGGGTCATTGACAGTTTCAAGCGGAAAGACTGTGAAAGGAGGGCACACAGCAAATGGCTACCCACAGGCTTAGAATCGGGGTCTCTGCCGCTCCTGAGCTGATGCTCAGGGTTGTCCTTCTCTGGGTTAACAAAGAACAGAGGGAAAGAGAGATAGAAGAAGAATCTCTTTGCCAAAGTTCTGGGCCATTCAAGACCAAGGCTGGTCCTGCTTCTTCTCTGTTCTGCCCCCCTTCTTTCCCATCGGTCAGCTCTTGAGACCGGTTAGGAGAGTCTAGTTCACTCCAGAGACAGCCGAGGCTTGTATCTGTTAGTCCCTCAGAAGATCCCACCTCCAGTGACCTGAGCAGTCCTTCCCTTCACCCTTCCCAGGATGAACAGAAGGGAGCATGTGACAAATACTTGCCAAACAACCACCGGTCACACCTTAAGGAGGCGTGATTGAGCGCTGGGCACTAGAGGAGCGATGCCATTGGCAGCATTCTCCACCACAGACAGCTCTGTTATTAGGAGTCTGGGAATCCAGGGACCGAAGAAGCCCCTGCTTGGGTGGCCACATCTCTGGTATCAACTCTATCGTTTCTCACAGCTTCACATTTCAGAGGTCTAAGCCTCAACTCAGGCAGAGCTGAACTGGATGGCCACACTGAGAGTTGGCCATCTTCTCTGTTCATCAGCTCCACAGCACGGCAGGACAGAGCATCTCTGTGGGTTACCTCCCGCCTGTGGAGTTCCCCACTTGGGGCCATAACTTTGCCACCTAAAAGAAAAGAAAACCACTACGTTTCTAGCTGTTATTTTGATGTAACCAACATCTTACCCACCCACAAGATATGGGCCAAGGTGAGAAGGCAAAGATCTGAGTGCAGGGAGGCTAGGGTTGGTGGAAAAAGTGGCATGTGGCTAGGCTAGCCTACACCGTCTCACAGAAAGACTCCTTCCAGCGGTTGTCACACGCTGACTCTGCTCGAAATTCTCTGAAGGTCTGTGGGGCTTTCGGTGCAGTGTCTGCTGATTCCACTGTGTTGTGAACAATCGGCATCTCAGATTTTCCGGTTTGCTTTAAAGTCGTGAGTGTTTCACCCCACGATTAACCCTCTGCTGATAGCCGTGTATGCTCAGTAAGTGTCCTTCATTTGTTTCTGTTTGTGAAAATTGTGGCTAGCATTTGGTCTTTAAAAAGTTGTTCTGTGTCGTTGCTTATATTGGGGAAGAAGTCGCTGCATTCTGTGCAAGAAGCACTTTCACTTCTAAGTGTGCCCTTGGGACAGTATATGCATGTGACAGGCAAGTGTCTACTCAGTTTTTAGCTATTTAAAAATAATTTCTTGTGACAGGGTAGTAATATATGCACACATGGATATACATAAGGAGGCCAGAAAAAAAATAGGTGTCCTGCTCTATCTCTATATGCCGATTTCCCTTGAGACAGGCACTCTTGGTGAAGCCAACACTCACCATTTTGGCTAGGCTGGGTGGCCAATAAGCCACAGCAATTCTCTGGTATCTGCCCCCCAAACACACACACACACACACACACTTGACTTTTTACATGAGTTCTGGGGCTCAAACTCCGGTCCTTACATTCACACAGCAAGAATTTCTGTTGACTCTGCCATCTCCCCAGCTCTTGAAAACAATTTCCAATTTATGGAAAGAGAAGACCTAAAGTAATATAGAATATTTGAATAGTTTCCACCCAGGCTTACATGATATAATATTTTATCCCATTTTATTATTTGCTCTGTGTGTGTGTGTGTGCAAAGGCGCCTGTGTGCGTATGTGTATTTAATCTACTGTCTGCATCCAAGTGTTGTCTACTGATCCAATAATATCTTTTATACTACTACCACAATTTCAATAAGAATCCAGGCAAGAGTCACGAACATTCTGTTCAGTTATCACATTGCCTTCTTTTCTTTTCATCTGGTATATCCCTATAGACTCTCTTTGTCTCTTTTGACAGAGAGTTTTGAAGTTATAGTCTTTTTTTGTTAAAAATTGAGTTGCATTTTTGTAGTTCATATGACTCTTCCTCATAGCTCAAGCGAGAGTCTGTCTTGCTCTCATGGTGCGTGTCTCTAGTTATCACAGTATTGTTTAAATCCTTTATAATAATCATCTGGGCTTGTTGCAGTTTTCAATGTCAATTGATGCTAACAGGGCCAAACTTTTTTCCTACTTATGAAATTCATAACTGCCAAAGCAATACACGAATAAGCACAGGTCAGCGAAGTAGTATTACCTTATCTAGTGAAGAAACTTGTTCCTCATCGCCTCACCCCAGCCTCTTTCCAGTTCCTTGGTAGCAAGATGGCCCCACAGAGCTCATGGGTATCAACGTCCAGAGAGAAACAGTCCAGCAAAGGCTACTATGCTCTATTAACAGCTACAAGGAGAGTTAGGGCTCCGTTTCCTGTAGCAGGCACTGTGGCAAACCCTTCATTCCAACCAGCCTTGTTTAATCCGTGCCACAGACTCTGAGACAGGCGCCATTTTTGCTCTACCCAAGGTTGCGTGACTGCCCAAGCCACGAAGACAAAGGCAAAGCAGTCATGCTAACTCGGGCTGCTTGTGCCCCCAGGATGCACCTCTCTATCCCACCAGAGCACCCCACAGGTATGGAGCACTAGGAGGTTAAGAAAGACGAGACAGCTGGAGTTCTTGGCTGAGCGTGGTTCCTCCTCCCATTTGCTGCCCCTGCTCTGGGTTTCTCTCTGCGGGAGATGGGCCAAGAAACCTCACCTCATAGTGGCAGTCCAAGTTCTTCTAGGGTGAGGTGGAAAGGACCCCATGGAAGCTGGCGTGTGGAAGAAAGAATGGCCCCAGCGTTTGAGCAAGGGAGAGGTGGAGGGGCTCAAAGAGCGAGAAAGCACTGGAGTGTGACCCGTGGAAGCCTGTGACAGTCGAAGGATTTTCACAGACAGAGCTTGACTTCCATCACGGAAGCTTCTGAGCCTCCCTTAGCTTTTGAGTCCTCCTCAGCTTCCCAGCCTCCCTCAGCTTCTGAGTCACCCTCAGCTTCCCAGCCTCCCTCTCAGTCAGTGTGTTGTTCTGGAAGACAGTTCAGAGCCCTATGGTGCTGTAAACAAAGACCAGTGTGAAACAGCACCTGATAAAGAAGAAGAATCTTTTCAACCCAGGCCCCTTGTGCCTTGGTTGTGGTCCCATCAGCTTCAACACTGAGACCACACCTTTAATCAGAACTCACGGATATTTTTTAACATCTCGGTTTTCAAAATCGGTGAGAGAACATCTAAAGTCACCTGGAATTGATGCTCTTATTCTTTGTTTACGTAATGTTATATGAAAACATTGTCCTCGACTTTGGGTCATAAGCAGGATGACCGGAAGAGACCATTGAACACAGGAAGGAGCTGAGATGGATGCAAAGGGATCCACTTTCTTTTTTAAATTGATTTATTATTTTTTTTATTTGCATTGGTATTTTGTCTGCATGTATGTCTGTATGAGGATGTCAGATCTGGAGCTAGAGACAGTTGTTAGCCGTCATGTGAGTGCTGGGAGTTGAACCTGGGTCCTCTGGAAGAGCAGTCAGCTTACCCACCCTTTTTTGTTTTTTTTTTTTTTTTTGTGTGTGTGTTTCTGTTTGGGGGTTGAGGCACAGTCATGCCCTTGCTATAAACAATAAAGACACTTCCAGAGTTGGAGGTTAACTTAGTGAACATATAATCCCACGCTCTCCCTCAACTTTATTGTTTTATCAATTGGCTTCTGAGCTCACAATGGTACTCCATAACTTACTTGGTTTTCAGAAAGACATTCAGATTAAGAGATGCTTTTTCCTGTCACTTTTTCAGTATCCTGAAATTGTACGCTTAGAGCTCTGATGTGATGGTTTGTGCCAGCTCTGCTTAGGCTACATGTCCACTATGTGTGAGCATTGAGGGCGGATTCAACTCTTAACAAAGCCAAGGGTGTGCCTTCCAAAACTGTTTACAGACGCCGCCTTCTTCCACCATATTAACCAGTTTTAAGTCAAAGGCTATGAGCCATAGCCTTCACTTCTTGTGTCTACCCCTCTTCAGTTTGCCTCTTTGGAGAGAATATGCGAATAAAACCAGCAAATACATAATCAATGTATCGAACACCTCACTTCCTCATAGTCTTTAAAATTTAGGATTTTTTTTCTTTAATAAATGAGAAGCCATATAACCCAAACAACTGTGTATTCTAATAAGGTCCTATGGAGGACAATTATACACCCGGTAAGGTTTTATTCATTGCCTTTATGAAGCCAGTAAGTAACCTAAAGCAAATAACCCATTAAGTATCCCAGTGATGGAAAGCTATGGCATTTTAATCCTGGTAGACATCTTTGATGGCTAGTCTTCACTGTGAACTTGATTTGATTTGCTCATGCAATAGTGGGTGACCCAGTATTTGCCTTTCCACAGATGTTAGGTAGACACATAGAATATCAGTCATGGAAGGAAACGTAGAGGTGGGCAGTCTGCTCAAGGGCGTCGCCAAGATATGCTTGACCATAATCTCCTGAGATACAGGCTGTGGTCAGAAAGCACTGATCTCAAAGTAGCCCCTTCAGTGGCTCTGGGTCTTCAAAAATCTCCTTTCTGTTCTGTGTCCATCAGAATTCATTCTGAGCCTACAGGAAGCAAGGCCAAACTCTCTTTCCCAGCATTTGAAAGCAGCTGTGTGTTTAATGGAGTCTGCCTCTTTCCAGTCAAACCAAACCTTGCTTCTGTTACCACTTCTCACCCCTCCCAGAGGTCCCGAGAAATGGTAAAAAGCCTGACTCTATCACCGGCCACTCAGAGAAAACGAAGAAGGTAAAGACAGTCACATAGTTGTTTCCAGATAGCGAAAGGAGAGTTGACATAATGCTCACCTATTTTTAGTTTCCAAAGCTAGCCAAGGCTAACACAATCCTTTGTAAAAATGAATGTAAAATTTATACTTGCCCAATTAACGAAGAACTAATATAGTATATGAACATCAAGAGCCCTGCAAGAATTCAAGGAGTGAGAAATTCATTTGCATTTGGAAAATGAACCCGAAATTGATCAATAAATACAATTATCCCATTTTGAAGATTCTATAATTTTAAAACACACATTTTTTTAAAGAATTAGATTACTGACAAGGCCTGCTGTGGATGTTCCCTAAGCTGGGAATGGCAGTGCATGCATGTAATATCAACACGAAATAACCCAGAAATTCAAAGCCAGTGAGTTCAAGACAAACCTGGGCAATTTATCAAGATCCTGTCTCAAAAAAAAAAAAAAAAAAAAAACAAAAAAAAAACAAAAGCATCACCACCCTTGGCATGGTGAAACGTGGTGTAGTTCTAGAGCTCAGAAGGAAGAGGCAGGAGGGTCACTGTGCATTCAGAGTGAGTGAGTCTTCACAGTGAGTTCCCAACCAGCCAAGGTTACATAACAAGCAAGGCTCCCTTTTAAAAATTAAGTAATTATTTAACTAATCAACAAATAAATACCCCAAAATAATAAAAAGGGTGGAGGAAGTGTCTTCTAGAGAGGCATCTTTTCTTGTTCCTGTATGTCAGAGTGCTCCAAACTGATTCTGAACTGTATTCAACAGTAGTGGCATTCTCCTGGCTCAAAGCCAGGCAGGGACCATAAAAACTCTTCCTCACCAGCAGGTGGCAATGTTGTCACATGAAGCCATTAAGGTGTCTTGAAAGCCTGTTACCTCCTAAAGGGGGCAAAGGCCTTACTTCCTTATCAAGTTAGGTCCTTGCAGGTTGCCCCAAGAAGTGGTTTCTCTACTGTCCCACAGGACCCGGGATAACTACGTGGAGAGAGAGAGGGATCTGAATTGGAGGACACACACCTTCACATGATTGTATTGCCCTGTCATAACAGCCCAAGACTGTCTCAGTCACCACTGAGACATTTGTCTTCCCTCTGGATCGTGTTGTTTTAAAAGACAGAGACCCTACACCTTTGTGACCAGGCCTTTGCTGTCTATTGTAGACGCAGAGTGCTCGGATGACTGAATACTTAAATTCTCCCAAGGCAGTCAGTCCTACCCGAAAGAATAACCCGAGGTCATCTGCGGATCCCTCTGTAGATGCTCAGAATGAATCCCGAAGCCATGGTGACTCAGTGGGGACTTCAGCCGCCCAGGGACCCTCAGAACTGAACAAACTAAAAGAAGTATCTCAAACCAGCTGGTTTAGACTCTGAAAACTAAAATAACCTTTATCTTGACATGGCCATTCCACTAAAGGGTCATGGCTTACGTAGCGAAGGTGTTAGTTAGCCTGACCTTGAAGCAGTTTCAACGAAATAGACTCAGAAAATAACGCAATCCATGGCTTTCTCTAAGAACGCCACAGTGACCTGAGGGCACAGCCATCATTAAAACTCTAGAGATGGAAGCTGCATGTATGTAAGATCTGAGAAGCTCAGAGCACCCACGACTTTGCTAAGAGCCAGTTGTATACCTGAAGTCCTAGAGTTAGCTCTAGGCCCTCAGGATTAAATCAACAATTTCTAATACAACCAGAAACCAATAAGGTGTTTGGCCATGTAAAATAAGGAAAGAAGCCAGATCTACAAATCTGGTCTACAGAGTGAGCTCCAGGACAGCCTGGTCTACAGAGTGACTTCCAGGATAGCCTGGGCTGTCACACAAAGTAAACCTATCTTGAAGGAAAGGAAAGGAAGCAAAAGGAAAAGAAGTGAAAGGAAACAAAAGATAATATCAAAAATATCTGCCTATCCTTCTATTTTTTAGATAAAAATTAATCATTTAAAAAGTTGTCTATTTTGTTTTATCTACTGGAGTATTTATAAAGGTCAGCATTCTCTGTAAGTTCACATTTTATTAGATTCATCAGTCAGAAGTTACACTATGAAGCCACTGCAGAGTGTGTAAGCACACAGTGTGTGCACTGTGAAGCTGCCGTGGAGTGTGTAAGCACACAGTGTCGTGCATCTCATCTTGCCGCAGGCTGGAAGTAGCTCACAGACAACACTGAATACTGCTTCAGCACCATTTTGTTTTCCTTGATCATTACAATTTTTACTTTTATTTTCTTTCTGCAATAACTGTGTTGGTGTTAGTCACTCGCTGAGTAAACCAAAGTTCCCTTTGAACAAACCCCAGAAATCAATCATGGCCTCAGGCGTAACTTACCAGGTGGCTTTATCCTTTGCCAATCCTTTCTATCTGTGTGTAAATCAAGAAATATTTTTGAATATCAAGAAATATTAAGAATCCCTATATGTTCTCTAGTATTAGGAGGTCAGAATTTTAAAAAATACAGTTCTTTTGTTTTTAGAATTTCGAATCATCCAGGAACTGTTTCCTTACGTGATGTATTATTGAAGTGTTTGCATAGCTATAACCTTCCCTTACTTGTTGAATGACTGAAGCATTCACATAGCTATGACCTTCCCTTACATGTTGTATTACTGAAGTGTTTACATAGCCATGACCTTCCCTTGCACATTGTATTGTTGAAGCGTTAGCATAGCTATAACCTTCTCTTACATATTATATTATTGAAGTGTTCGCATAGCTATGACCTTCCCTATTCTGTATTACTGAACTGTTGTATTACTGAAGTCTTTATGTAGTTCTGACCAAGTCCTCAAAAGCAACTTAAAGGAGAAAGATTCACTTTGAGTCTGTAGCAGAGGGTTCAGTCCATTGTGAACTGGAAGGCATGGTGAAGCAAGACAGTCACGTCACAGCAATGAGGACGCTTCATAAAGAATCCCAAGGGGCTAGGAAAAAGAGACTCCCAAGGGCCCACCTCCAACATGAATTCCTCAACCTAGACCCTCCTAATGATCTCAAAACCTCCCGAAATAGCACCACTAATCCCCTAATACACAGATGTTTTGGAGAAGCACATTCTATCCAAAGCGTTAGCAGCAATCATTGTACAAAGCTCTGTCTACCCTTTTAGTAGTAAAACACTAATGTAAAGTAGCAAGCCACGTCTCTCCCAACACTTAAGAGGACAAAAGCTTGCCTAACTTTGCTGAGCATAAACAATGTAAATTCACTATAGAGAGTCTGGAAAATCTAATAGATTCAGAACATGTCCAGACATTCAACTTTTCAGTGTGCTCTTCTGGTCCTTTCTGTATGTCATCTGTGGACACACATAAAATGTTTTAGAACATATAGTCTTTACATGGCTCTTCCTATTCCTTCATGTCCCTCTCCTTTTCTCTCCTGCCAGTCTCTCTCCCTCTGGGTGTATTCTAGACTCTGCACGCAGCTGTGCATAAGCCTATCTGTTTAGGCTTCCATACAGAGAGGCAAGAAGCATTCAAACCTTGTTCCCTGGGAAGAAAATAGACATATGATGAGTTCATGATGCTACACGGGTAGATGATAAAAAGATAGGCCGAAACATACATACATAGAAAGATACATAGAGAAAAGAAAGGGATGTATGTTGTCTACTTATATAGAGTTACTGGAAGATGTTAAGTGGGTTTGTGACCTTTTGTTAAAATAAAACTCTTGCCCCTACTTTAGATTCCAAAGGAATCTGTCAGTCTTTCCATTGTACCTGTTATTTCTTCAGCATCTTGTCTCATTTCTGCAGAAATGCTTTGTCAGCTGCAGGGTTAGGCCTAGGGATCTACTCTCATCATGGTTTCCAAGGCCTTCTACACAGCCTCTAGGGAAGTGCCTCCCAGTTCCTAATCACTAGCTGCATGGCATATCCTACACTAAACAACTCTGAAGCTCATTTTAATCAGCCTGTGGCTCTTCCCTTTACCTTTCTCTGTGCTTCACTCCGAATTCCTTCTAAGCACTCTTCCTAAATGGTCTTCTGGCCAAGACTGCCCATCTTCAGTAACAGGCTGCTTGTTACCTCTGGATGTGACCTGGAACATTTCTGTCACGCTCCAATAACCCAGATACCCTTTCCTGTCACTCATTCACTGTTACTTCTCACTGCTTAGGAGGCACACAACAATTTCATTGTCGAAATGTTTGCAGAAAATCCCTTTGAAAGCAATGCTATTCACAATGGTAACAAAAGAATAAAGTACTTAGGGGCAAACTTAACCTAAAAGGCAAAAGATGTGCATACCCAAAACCACAATGAGTTGCTGAAGTAAATTAAAGAAGTTGCCAATAAATGAAAAGACATTGTGCTTCCTGAGTTAGAAAATTATATTAAGATGCCACTGCTCCTCAAAGAAGTTTGTGGATTCCGTATGATCTCTGTTGAAACTCAATAACATTTTTACAGAAATGGGAAAGTTCATCCTAAAAATTTATGTGGAATCTCAATGGACTCCCAGACATTTCAGACAGTTTTACAGAAGAAAAACAGAATTAGCGGGAGGCCTCACCTCTCCTGATTTTAGAAGTTACTATAAAGCTGCAATAATCAAAAACTCTGGTACTGGCATGAAGGTAGTAGTCATGTAGATCAATGGAATCGAACCGAGAGTTCAGAAATGATCCCATACATCTACAGTTAGCTAATTTTTAAGAAAGGTGCTAAGATCACTCAGTAATGGTCTTCAAAATATAGTGCTTGAGAAACTAGATAGTACAGGAAGGAAAAATCTTAGATTCTTACCTTACAGCATATCAAAGACACAATCATAGTACCTAGAATCATAAAACTCTTAGAAAAAGGCCTAAAGAAAGAGCATCTAGCAATGGATTTGGCATTGCTTTTTGGGACATGATGTCAAATGTACAGGCAACAAAAAATGAAACAGACAAATTGGATTGCAAGATACTATTAACAGTGCGGACAGGAAAGCCACAGAATACAAGGTGTTTGTGCATCAAGCATCTCATACGGAAGTTAATATCAATAATAGAGTTTTTCATATAGCTCCACAAAAAACCCAGCTCCACAAAACACAGTGCTATTCCAAAGGGAGTAAAGGATATTAATAATTATTCCTCCAAAATTCCTTCAAAAACAGAGGGACAGTCAATGACGCCTGTAAAAGATGTTCAACATCGCCAGTCATTAGGGAAATGTAACTCAAAACCACAACTAAATACCACTTCATACTCCAAAGGATGACTGTTATAAAAATAATGCACATTCACACACAATACATAAGAGTAATGAGATGTGGAGAATTAGAACCTGTGGGCAGATATGGAGATATAAAATGATAAGGCTGCCTTGAAAAACAGTGTCTTAGTAGGGGGCTTCTATTGCTGTGTTAAATACCATGGCCAAGCCGGGCGGTAGTGGCGCACGCCTTTAATCCCAGCACACGGGAGGCGAGGAACACGGCTTACTGCTTGGTCCCCAAGGCTTCCTCAGCCTGCTTTCTTATACAATGCAGGGCCACCTGCACGGGAATGACAGGCATTTTCTCAATTGAGAGTCGCTCTTCTCAAATGACTCTAGCTTGGGTCAAGTTGACACAAAACTAAGCAACGCAGACAGCATGGTGGATTGTTAAAAGCTGAACAAAAGAAAAGGTAGAAGCACATGATCCAGCAGCTCCGCTTTGGAGCTGAAAGCAGTATGTCAAAGCTGTTTGTGCACACCGTTCACTGCCGCGTTACTCACGGGAGCCAAGAGAAAGACAAAGGAAAACCAAGTGTCCATCAAGAGATCACTAGAGAAATACAGTATGTTCATTTGTATATAGGAAAAAATATCACTCAACATTCAAAAGGAAGGAAAATGGGATCCATGCTCCTTCATGAATGGGTCTCGCAGACATTCTGCTCAGTGAAATGATCCAATCACAAAGAGGCAAATACTGTTGATTCCACACCTATTAAAAACCCTAGAGTCACATTTACGGACACAGAAAGTGGAGTAGTGCTTTCTGGGGGCTGGGCAGGAAATATGGGGGTTACTCTTTAATGGGTACAGAGTTTTAGAAAACGAAAAGGGCTTGGAAAGATTGGTCGTAGTGGTTGTGCAATACTTCAAATGCCTTAAGGTCACAGAACTGTACAGTTAGAAGTGGTTCAAGTGGTGAATTGTATATTGTATAGGCAAACTATCTAGACCACAGTCTTGACCTCATGGGATTGTCTGCAGAGCAAACCCGCCTATTTTCTTGAGCCATTCATGAGACACAAATGAAATCCACTGTCTCTAACTATTCCCAGCCTCCTCTCATCACGTTAACCCACAGGCTAGAGATCTCAGTATGACACTGATCTGTGAAGAACGGAAGGACCCTGTCATGTCCTTCATGACATAATCAGCGACCAGCTAGAGTTCCTCCTAGTGCACTCAACAGGAATTCCTGTGGAGCTAATATCGATCTGATTCCTTGTTCTTTGCTAGTGTACTCTGCTAAGACTGTCCTTGCTTGGAACTCTCTCACAGTCGGAAAAGAGAAGTCAAGCTTGCCCACAAGATGGTACAAAATAAGCCAAAATAACAAACAAATAGAAAGAATGTATTGGCAGATGTACGTGTTCTGGTGGCACTGTGGGCCTAAGGGGTGGTGATGCAGGTGTTTAGGTGACCTCAGCAGGTCTCCACTCGTTCCTTCTCTCGTTCCTTCTTGGCCCCTGTTCCATCTTCAATCTGCTTAGACAGGCTTGCCACCCAGAAGCTCACTGCAAGCTTCCCGATTCGTGGGTGGAGGAACAGAGTGAGCAGCGTGCTCAACCATCCAGGCTAGAGTCTGTTTGCTTTCCACAAACTCTAACCGGGTCACAGCTCTGAATACGTCCGTCACCTTGGCCACGATGATGCAAATTCTTAATAGCTTTGTTCCAGGTCACGAGTTCCGCCCCCAGATCACTGAAACAGCTATTTGGCTGAAAGCGGAGCCCTGGTGATCACCCAAGAGTACTCAGGTTAAAACTAGTACCAGGGTCAGGGGGCATTGAACAACAAAAAGGACAGTCAGTCACCTTTCCATGATTTCCTAGTAGGTATTTTACAGAAGCAGATATGTTGTACATTAAATGTGATACCCAAATCCTTCTGGTGAGATATTTTGAGGATCCTAATTCTAGGAAGCAGTGTAGTTCCATGTTGTGATCAAGGCCCTCTCTGCACCTTGTCCACTCAGTCATGAACGATATGTGAACATGTTATTATATAACATACAGTATCTAAAAGCCCACAGGTGGGTCTGGTGCAACAGCTTTCACCTGTGATCTCAGCACAGGGGAGACAGAGGGAGAAGGATCACCCATAAATTTGAGACCAGTCTGATCTACAGAGTGAGTCCCAGGCCAGTAAGGGCTACATAGTGATACCCTATCCAAAAGCAAAAAGAACCAAACAGCTCAACAGTTTCATTGTCACCTTCAGCAGCTCCCTGTGCCAACCAGGCTCCCCCTTCCAGGTACCACTATCAGCATCTTTGAATGTATAGCCGAAAGTAGGTTCATCTTTTAAGTTGGGGCCTTAGATCTTATGCCCAGAGGCACTGGGAGTCATCAGAACAAAATTCCAGACTTATATGAAGATTTGTAATGAATTGCAAGTGATACACAGCTTCCTTGATAGCCATTATCAACAAGAGCTCATTTTAAATATATGTCTCAGACATCTAATGCTGTCTAAATAAGCCAAAATGTTTATATGGAGCAAAAATTAGAAAATGTCAGGCTGTTTCTAGGCACACGGAATTTATATTAACACAGTGCCACCCTGACACCTCTCTAAAGAAGGGGTTGTCAATGTCACCAAGATCACTTCCACTTTATAGATAGGAAACTAAGCTGGTTGAGGGTGACTAGCCCGCACGGCCACACAGCTGGTTAGCACAAGTGTGGCTTGCACCAAAAATATCTGGCTCAAAGTCATCAAACTGACCACACTTGAGTGGTATTTGTCCCAGACAGCCATCACCTGGCATGCAAATGAACACAGGCGCCTTCTTCAAAATCGAAAACACAAAACCAAACATGGACGAGATAGGAAGCCGGCACTCACTTTACAAAAACAGTATTGTCAGAAGCAAGCCGTTCTCAGCAACAAGCTTGCCCTGGAACTGGATAACTGGTTAAAAAATCATTAATGGTTTCTCAGAAATACTGGGACAGAGGAACCAAACCAAAACTTTAGTACTTGTGCCAGCTGAAGTTCAAAGAACTAAAAAGACAACTTGAGCCCAGTGTCCGCAGTAGAAGAAAACACTACTTTAAGACTGTTGAGATATTCTTTCTCTGAACACAGTTACACTTGGAGAAAATACCCCTGAGAACAAGTGAGGGCTTGGTACAGCCTCCCTCCAGGGGTCTTCACATGCCTTCTCTGTGCATCCTAGGGTCACCTGACTCCCAGTCTGTTGTTGCCCTTAGCAGTAAAATCTGTTGGACCCACTCCTCACAAAGTTTCAGAGCTGCATAGGTGCCTACCTCTTTCAAAGCAGCTTCCTACAATCTTAGTTCTCCCAGAAATAGCATCTACGCACTCAGGTGGTTGCAAATGAACAGACTTAACCAGAAGGTGGTAGCACGTGCCTTTAATCCCAGCACTTGAAGGGCAGAGATGGGTGGATCTCTGAGTTCAAGGCCAGCCTGACTCTACAGAGTGATTTCCAAGACAGCCAGGGTTGTTACACAGAGAAACCCTGTGGTGATATTTTGTTTGTTATCTAACAAATAATGCTTGCCTGAAGATCAGAGTTCAGAGCTAAGTCACTAGTTAGCCATAGAGGTCAGGCAGTGGTGACACACACCTTTAATCCCAGCATTCGGAAGGCAAAGACAGATGGATCTCTGTGAGTTCAAGGCCACCCTGGGCTATGTGAGATTGGTCCATTCTAAAAGAGAAACAGAGCCAGGTGGTGATGGCTCACATCTTTAATCCCGGTACTTGGGCATCACATGCCTTTAATCCAAACACTAGGGAGGTAGAGACAGGAAGGGATACGGCTGGGCAGAGAGAGGAATATAAGGCAGGAGGAGATAGGAGCTGGGAGCATTTAGTCAGAGGATTCCTTGAGACAGGATCGCCCATTCAGTCTGAGGATTCGGTAGATGTAAGAAGTAGTGACTGGCTGCTCTGCCTCTCTGATCTTTCAGCATTTATCCCTATATCTGTCTCGGGGTTTTTATCGTAAAGACCAAATTAGAATTGGCACTACAAAACCCTGTTTTGACAAAGGAAGGAATTAAGGAAGGAGAAGGGAAGGGAAGGGGAGAGGAGGAGAGGGGAGGGGAGAGGAGGGGAGAAGAGGAGAAGGGAGGGGAGAGGAGGGGAGAGGAGAGGATTAGGCTTTAATAAAAGGACAAAAATGCAAGATGAGGCAAAAGGTCCAAATCTAAATGCCATAGTTGAACACCAGTGGAGAACAGTTACTCAGCTTACAGCTGAAGGACAATGGTGGTGGATAGGTTATGGGGGCGGGGGTTAAGTGAGAGCCAGTTCCACATAAGAAAAGCTCCTGGTTGAGAGGAGCAGCTACTGCTAGAAGCTGATTGAGAAGCTATTAGTCCCATCCTCCCCTTTCCCAGGCTGCCAGTGCCTCCTATGAGCAGCAAGAGCGTTGGGGCATCTGTAGATACAGTTAGCAAAGATCAGGACCAGAGAAGGTACGGAGCATCTCCAGAAGAAAGGAGGAGCATAAAGCCGAGGTTCTAGGACATAGCCCAGTTCACAGGCTGCTCAGCTAGCGAGCAGCTGCTTTCAATCCCCAACAGCTGCATGAAACCAGGTGTGACAGCCCACATCTGCACTGCCCAGAGGTGGGTGTAAGAGGGTCAGAAATCCAAGGTCAACCTCAGCTACATAGAAAATCCAAGGCCAGCCTGGGCTACACGAGACCCTGCCTCTAAACAAGAAGCAACTGAGAAGTCCACGTAGCTTGTTTCAGCTCTTGAAGAGTAGATTGAAAGCCAGAGGAGGCCCTTCTTCCTGCTCTGCTTTCTCTAATTTTGGGAAACCCGATTGCCTAAAGAGTCATAACAGGTCAAAGGGCATCTTAATCCCAAGGCTCCTTCCCAACCCATGGTGTTGTCACCAATGGCCCACGGTGGCCTGCTTTTCCTCAGAAGTGCCCAGGGAGTATGTGAGCAGGCTGACTCAGCCTCTGCCTGGATTCGCTGGGGTGGGAGGCTTAGTGAATCACTTGTGTGGGTGACGATTTAGGCTGTGTCATTCTTTGAGCGGATCTACTCCGTACACTAACAGAGTGTCTGTTTGATTCATGGAGGTGACTCAGCCGAGGAAGTCGACCTGACCATGGTGTA
Source organism: Neodon shergylaensis (assembly GCA_025134845.1). NCBI lineage: Eukaryota > Metazoa > Chordata > Mammalia > Rodentia > Cricetidae > Neodon > Neodon shergylaensis. The sequence goes on along the minus strand of JABTXL010006268.1, from coordinate 31,827,757 downwards.
TCAGGCAGCGTCTAATGGAGATGTCAGTGCTCTGACTGCCGTGATTCGAGAGGACCCCTCCATCCTGGAATGCTGTGACAGCGAAGGTGAGCTGTTTGTGCATTTTTTTAAAACCCACACTGCAATGCTTTATCTTCTCAGAGGTGGTCTTTTGAGGTGAGCAACATCTCAAACATTTTTGCCTGGCCCTGTGATACTGGAGGTGTCTTGCCTGTGGCTCTGTGTGCACCCCTTGGCATTTCTCTGCATGAAGGTGTTGGACACAAACCTTCAGCATCTTCATTTCTTATTATGGGTGGTTTGTTGCCAGTATTTTTGCAAGAATGGGCAATAAGTTGTCTGTGTGCATATGTGCTTATAGAAACCAAAAGTATCTTTCATAAGGTACCGTACATTTCATTTTTGAGACAGGGTTTCTCACTGGAATTTGGAACTTATCCAATAGGCTAACTAAACTGACTGGCCAGTGAGCCCAAGTATCTGCCTGTCTCCGTCTTCTCAGGGCCAAGATTACAAGGACAAAACATTATGCCTGGCTTTCTTAAGTGTGTTCTGGGTACCCTACTCAGATCCTCATGACTGCACAACAAACACTTTGGGGGCTGAGTGTTCTGGCCACCAGTAGTTACAAGTGTCTAGAATGAGATGGTTACATCAGCAGCAGTGGACGTTGGGGGAAATATAAATGTCATGGGAAATATAAATGTCATATTCCTTCAGAGAGCAGAGAATTTGGCTCTTCGTTGACAGAATGGTTGTATTCCCACCACCCCCCCCCCCGTTCTTTCTAAATACAATGGAGAACATTGGATATGATAAAAAAAAATAACTCTGGAAAACAAAGAGAAAACTACAGATTGGTTAAGTCCTGGGATCTGAGAACCAGAGTGTTGGTGAGTTGTCTGGATCTTCGTCTTGCCTTGTGTATCTCAGGGTTGGGACTGAAGGAGTTGGTAACACAGGATGCCAACAGACTTGAACAAAAGAAAATCCCCTGAAAACCCATGTTCGCTAGGCAAAACACCAGGATTGACAATATGGAAGCATTGCTAAGAAGAAACTCAATATACTAATGCATGGGTCCACAGAGAGGGAATACTTTCATCATTGGTCCTTTTGGGAATAAACCAAGGACATGAAAATACCACAGTGAGCACCAGCAATATGCACAATTAATAGCTGTTAATAAACAATTTTAATGCAAACAACCATAAATCTCTCTAGTAGGAGAGAGGCAATTTGAATATTCCTATAGTTATTTAGGAAATTAGATTCATAATTTAAAAATTCCTAAAGAGGAGTATGTTCAGCCCTAAATGGGCTTACTGATTTCTAGAATTCATTTATTTATATGTTATTTAGATTTACTTTCAGTGTAGGAGTATTTTTCCTGAATGTGCCCCAGGTTTAGAAGAGGGTATCAGATCTTCTGGAACTGCAGTTACAGATGGTTGTGAGCCACCATGTGAGTCCTGGGAGGGAAACCCAGGTCCTCTGGAAGATCAACAAGTGTTCTTAATCACTGAACTATGAGCTCTCTCTCCAGCCCCTCTATAAATGTCTAAAGAATAATCAGCACCATTTTTATATGATTTCTTTCAAAAAGAGAAAAGAAGGAAATAATGTAATTCTAGTTCATAAGTACAGATAAGTAATATTAATATTTCCTTATCAATACCAGATAAATAAAATATTTTAAATCCCTGTATTTATCAATTATCCTCATGAATATAGGTGCAAAAGTGATCATATGAATTCACATATATGAATTATATATCATAATCAAGTTGGGTTTCTTCTAGAAATGTAAGTCTAGGTCAATACTTGCAAGCCAATAAAATCTTCCAAACTAGCTGGTTAAAGAAGAAAAATAAATCATATTACTTGGCAAAGAAGTATTTGATGGAATTTAAATTCAATACACTTCCGTAATTTTGATTATCAGAAAATAGAAGTGGAAAGGAACTTTCTCTATGTGATAGAGAACAAAACTAGACATGGTAGTATGAGCCTGCAATTCTAATGTCTTGGGAAGCTAAATCACGAGAGTCATGAGTACAAGACTATGCCAGGCAATTTAGGAAAACCTCCTCTCTGATTTTCTGTCCTAAGATTATCTTCAAACAGTCTAGAACAGTGGCTCTCAGCCTTCATAATTCTGCGACCCTTTAACACAGCTACTCAGGTTGTGGTGACCCCCAACCATGAAATTACTTTCATTGCTACTTCATAACTGATTTTGCTACTATTATGAATCATAATGTAAATATCTGTGTTTTCTTATGGTCATAGGCAACCCTGTGAAAGGGTCATCCAACCCCCAAAGACGTCACAACCCACAGGCTGAGAACCACTAGTCTAGAGGGACAGTACTACTTAATTGTTAATGATTGAATGTTTGACTCTGAGGTCAGGAACACAGGAGGAAATGTCTACTCTCAGCACGCGTATTCAGCACAATATAAATTCAAAAGGTCAGGGGAAGAAGGCAAGGGAAGAAAATACAAAATTCACAAATCACCATAGACAATCCGAAGGTGTGAGTTCAGAGGTCACAGGCCTAAGATGAGTACATCAATCTATGTACTAGAAACTAATATGTAAAAAACAAAACTTAAAATATGACACCATTAAAAGGAATCCATAAGTGCATATATATATATATATATATTGTATGCGGAACACTTAAAATACCTATGAGATAAACATAAGAAAATCTGAATAAAGGGATGTATTGTCACACTCATGGGAAACAGTGTAATAAACACAGAGATGCATTTGCAGGATATTCAGGATTAATTCGGTTTCTAAAAGTAGGCAGATCACAAGTTTATCAAAACCTGATGTGTGTGTATTTTCACACAGGCATACTCACAAGTAAATACACATAGGCAAATTTATCTAGAGTGCATTTTCAAATAGGAAAAAAAAAACTAGTGTTTGTAGAAATTTCCTCTCTGGTAAAGCTTTCCATCTTTGAGGGAAGTACCTTAAGGTTCAAGATGTCTAAGAGGTGTTGAAACACTCTAGACTGGAGAGGCTCCACTTAAAGTAAGGAAATAAACATCTCAAAAGCTCCAGGAAGTCCTTGAAACTGACCAGATGCACTAGGCCCCTCTCTCATCAAAGGGCTGAGTCCAGCTGAGCTGCCTGATAAAATTGACAATATTTAACAAAAGTCAAAATGTTTGTACCTGTGACCAAGTAATTCTACTTCTGGGTATATTTCATAAAAAACATTCATACCGAAGAACAAAGATGAGTAATGAAAACTGACCCACTTGGGAATGGCATAAATGAACAGCAAGACAGAAGGCTAGCCTGGGCTTCCTAAGCTGTGCAGTGAGACGCTGTACCAATGATGATGAGGACAAGGATGAAGACAAAGATGACAAAGGGGACAAAAATGGTGATGCTGTCATTGGTTCCCAAATCCTTGGCAACACAGGACATTTCTTCTTATATGCATATATCTCCTTTCCCTCTTAGATCATTATGTCTCTCTGATTGAATTGCTCTTTATTTAGTTTACCTAATAATTAAATTTTACAAATTAGAGTAACTTTTTTTACTAGGTATGGCAGAACAGATGTGTGATCCCCGCACTCAGGAAGTTGAGGCAGGCAGATCACTAGTTCAAGGCCAACCAAGGTTATGTGTTTAAAACCAAGTCTAAAAAAAAAGATAGCCGGGCAGTGGTGGTGGCGCACGCCTTTAATCCCAGCACTCCGGAGGCAGAGGCAGGTGGATCTCTGTGAGTTCGAGGCTAGCCTGGTCTACAAGAGTTACTTCCAGGACAGGCTCCAAAGCCACAGAGAAACCCTGTCTCGAAAAACAAAAACAAAAAAAAAGATAGTAAATTAGCTAAAAATTAAAAACAAAAATATTCTGCCAGTGTGTAGCTAGTCTTTGAATTTTGACTGATAATATATACTATGGAAAATTAAATTCATATGTAGTTGAATTTAACAAGGTATTTTTTCACAGTTTTTGGTTTTTCCTTCTTCCATAAGTCCCTAAGATTATAAGACCATGAGTGTTTATTTTCTTTCTGGAGTGTTAGATTTTGCTTCTTACATTTCATCTCTAATCCATCTGGTTTGTATTTAGGAGTGGTGGGGAGTCTGGTTGCATTTGAATTTGGCATCTGTATGCAGCCAATTTGTCAGTACATATTTATTAAGTACCTTTGCCCTCTCCACCAGTGTACACTACCTACACAGTGAGCCCCGTGCAAGTCTGAGTGTTTCCTGGACTCTCCTTTCTACACTGTTGAGCTATTTCTTATTTTAGTTATCAAAACTTTATAATAAATCATGACTGTTAATAATACAATTTTCTGTTCTTTGTTTTCTGAAGAAATTTATGTAGAAAGTACAACCTCAAGATGAATATAAACTAGTCAGGCAGATCATGTAATTTTATGAAAATAATATGAAAAAATTAATTTGTTTTATTTACTTAATATCTCAGATTCACAAATTGTTTCATTTTCTTATTCATTGTGTCTTTTCTTTCCCCTCTAATGGTCATAACTACCACTTTCATTTTTAATAATTCTTATTTGTTTCTGGTTTTTCCACGCAAAATTTCTCTGTGTAGTCCTGGCTGTCCTGGAACTTGATCTGTAGACCAGGCTGGCCTTGAACTCAGAGATCTGCCTGCCTCTGCCTCCCGAGTGTGTGTGTGTGCCACCACAGCAGCTTGCGACTGCTTGATAGGAAAGGGAAATGGGGAGGAAGTAAGGGAAGGAAGGAGGGAGAAAGGAAGTGGAAGGGAGGAAGGAAGAGATGGGGAAAGAAAGAAACGAGGGATAAGGAAGAAAGGAGAAAGAAGAGAGGGGAAAAGGAAGAAGAGAGAAAAATCTCACCCCTCACTTTCCTAAGAATCACTTTATTGCTGCTTTACCCAGAATGAATGTTTGAAAAGGATCTCAGAAAAGAGGGCTGCTGGACCACCAGCTGCCATGTTCAGCGAGAACAGCAGTCCTCTCTGGGGACCACAGCTGCTGGGTGTATCCAGAAGAGAACCACCATCTCCATAGAGTCTAAGCACATGTCAGTTCGCCAGTGGGTTGGCTCTAAGCTTGGTCCCTTGGACTGAAGGAATGTGACATTCCTTGTTTGTTCCAGCCCCACAAAGTTAAATAAAATGGGTTCATTCATCTCTATTTTTATTCAGAAAGAAAACACACTAAAAAACAAAATGCCTTTGGCTGTATTGATTCAGAAAGAGAAGAATTCAATGAGGTGGATCCTACTGAGAATTTGTGAAGCCCAAGGCTACCACCCAGCTTTGCCACCCCCTGCCTGTCAATGTGTGCTGAACCTGTTTGCCTAGGTGGACCAAAAGCCGCTCTTCCAGATTCCGCACTGCCTCGGCTTAGTGTGGATAAACTTCCCCGGCATATCCGGAGTTATTCACATCCCTGAGGCCACAACGGCCAGTTCTGGTCATCTGCCCAAACTGTTTTAATCCACCAACTATTCTAGACAAGTGAGAAGGAGGAGAGGGAGAATTATAGACAACTAAGGGGAGGGAGGTTAGAAGGAAACTCAACACTTACGCAAGCAGATGCTGTCATCATCTTCATCTCAGACCCACAGCATCCAGCAGCTGGATTTGCTGCAGGAAAGCAAAGCAGATGGATAGGCAAATGGCCTGCTCTAAATCTCAAAAGTTAAACGTTTGTAAAGGCTGCTGAAATGCCACTCATTCCAGGATGCACGCCCTTGATGCATGCGGTTTCCGGGCGTCAAGTAGACACGGTGAAACTGCTGTTGAAGATGGGCGCCAACATTAATACCCAGGACGCACATGGCCGCACCAGTTTGTGCCTGGCAACCTACCTGGTAAGAATTTATGTTTGTTAATGGGGCTACAGAGCAAGGGACCTACAGATGTCGTGTAGATTCGACTCAAAGAAAGGTGCCCATGAGTTGATGTAGTAGGAGAGTAGAACTTTCGGCTCCACTCATTATCCCTAAGGCTCACACATATTCTTCACAAGCTAAGGGAGAGCTGGTGTGACCACCAGCGAAGTGTTCTTTTCTATCTCAGCATCAGAATTTCACTTGGGGCATTTCTGGCCCCTTCTGAGTATTTTTAAGAATACCAGACGGTGGTAGCAATTTAAAGATCCAGCTCACATCTGTGGGGTGAGATTAGATGGAGGGGAGCTGAGTGGATGCTCCAGACTGAAGAACGTGAGAAATGACGGGAGCTGGGAAGAGTGAGGAGACTGGGGTGTAGGGAACAAGCCAGGATCACGGGGCAACACCAAGGGAAGGACTCGGTTCCTAGCTAGTGCTCACATTAGAAACTGTAATGTCATTCCTCACACTCGGGATTTCGGTTCAGCATTGCCCAACATTGAAGCCAGACATGGTTAAGACTCATGGAAGCTCCTCTAGCCCCCTCCTCTCAGTTGCTCTTTCTGATTCTTCTGGGGTCACATAGCTTAAGCCTGTGTGAAACAAGCCCTACACACCACATGAGGCACACTCGATTGCTTTTCTTCTTTTCCAGCAATGTGACCACCATCCTCTCACATCTTGCCTCTGGCATTCACTACTGCTGCCAGTTGGTAGTGGTGGGTTCACCCCCAACCAGGCCTCCTAGGGTGCCCCACTGAAATAAAGCACTTCCCTTCCCCAAACACACCACCCCTTCCTGTCACAATTCACACAGAGTTTACAATGATGCATTACTCAATTCCCACAGAGATTTTCTCCAGAGGCCACTTTTTAATTTTTTTTTTCCTTTCCCTGGGACCCCCAGACAAATCGAGGCAGGATATTTTGAAGTGTGGTCCACAGGCTTCTTGTATCAATATCCCATAGAGGTCTTGTTTGGAAGGCGGGTTCTGAGGTATACTAAGCTTTCCTCTGTTAGATATTCCTTGGATAGCATGAGGGCAGGGGAGGAAGGGAGCCTGCAGGTTAGACCAACCTCCCCGGAAACATCTGCGTCCACCTGAGTTTGAAGACCACTGCTCTGCGTGTCCTAGCTGAGTGAGTCTGCATATCTCAGACAGATGTATGGCCACGCTCTCAGTCCCCTCCGTTTGTAGCACGTGCCATCGTCACTGCTCTTGTTACACACTTTTTTGTGTCTGAGATAAAGAAAAGAAAACATCCGGATTAAGGAGCAAAGGAAAGGGGCGGAAATGCTATGTAAAGTTAGACTCAATGAATACAGCAGAAACAAATTGTATGTCTTTTAGAACTCTAAATTTCTAAACTTGAAAGGACTGGAAGGACGTTCTTCCCAAACATCAATTATGAGGGGTAAGATGGATTGTTTCCAGTTGACCCCTTTGCAGGCAACTCTTCCCATCCCAAAGGGCTGTGTGAGAGAAGTGACCCAAGATAGGACGACCTTCTTAACTGTGCTGGCTTCTGGGTGAGGTCTAGTCTGGACCCATCCCTGAATGCTGAGGCTCTAGGAAGAGGAGCATTCAGAGGGTCTCTGTGAAACCCAACGATGTCTAGATTTGATCATTAGGAGAACCTTGGCAAAAGAGGCATTTAGAAACTGATTCTTAACTCAGGGTACAAAGACATTTGTAGACATGTGACCTTGGGCAAATCTCTTCACCTTTTTGTTCCTCTCTCTTTATTTTTGAGGTATAGTAAAAATAGTAACCCCAGCTTCTCACAGCTGAAGGCAATGGTGAGGTCGGCTGACATAGTAGGTATGGTGTTCATCTGTTGCCTCCAAATGGTATCAAGGCTTTCAAATGTCTTCACTGATTTCTAAATTTCTTTTCTGAAGAAGAAGGAAAAGAAAAAAAAATGAAGAAAACCACATATACACATTGAGTTCCAGGAAGAATTGCAAAATATTTTAGATGTTTCAAAGCTTACTCCACCAAAAGATCTGCTTTTTCAAAGCCATATGTAAAATCTTGGGCAATTCTGAAGTTTGTAAAGCATGCCTAGCTTTTGGGTCCTCGGATCCATTTTTTTTTCTTTTAAGCAGAGAGCTTGATGACTTGGACATTAGCAATTAGAAACATATTTAGTATATTAGTAAACTATGAGTCAATACTAACAATGCCCCCCAAATATTTGTTTCTACTTAAGACAGATATTGCTGGCCAGTTCTACAGAACCTTATTTGGTATAACAGCCCATGGAGGTTTTTAGTTTTGATTTTTCTAGCAGGGTCTCATGTAGTCCAGGATGTCTTCAAAGTCACTATGTAGCAGAGGATGATGACCCTTAACTCCTGATCCTCTTTGCTGGTAACCTCTGGGATTCTAGGTCTGCATCTCCATGCCTGGCTCAGCTGGGAGTTTGGATGTGTTCCTTGTTGGCAGATATTGTCTAGATGCTTCAAAACCACAAGGTTCTGTCCATATGATTCTTTCTTCAGGAAGGTTATTAAATCTATAGGTTTTGGTGCTTCCAATATTGTCATCCTAAGGGAAAGAATCTTCAGCTGTCTCAGCTCTCTGGGACATCTCGAGGCTTAACTATATGCACGTGGAGGAAGGCTAGAAACTGCTTTTGAATAAAAGGTTATCACATTATTCTTCTCAATAAGAGTTTCATCTACTTATTTGTCTGTTTATAAGTAGCTGTGTAGCCCAAGGGTTGAAGATAAATGTAGGAGAGTTTCTGCTTAGCAAAGAGAACCACGCTTGGTTATCAGCTAAGCTGGGTCAGCTAAAGAAGTATAAATTAAGAAAGCAGTGTAATCTGGGCAGGGCTAGTCTCAGGTTACTAATGTCCTTTAAATAAGATAGTAGAGGGCTGGAGAGATGGCTCAGAGGTTAAGAGCATTGCCGGCTCTTCCAAAGGTCCTGAGTTCAATTCCCAGCAACCACATGGTGGCTCACAACCATCTGTAATGGGGTCTGGTCTGCAGGCATATACACAGACAGAATATTGTATGCATAATAAATAAATATTTAAAAAAAATAAGATAGTAGAAAAAAAGAGGCTAGAGAGATGGCTTGGAGATTAAGAGCACTCACTTCCACAGATCCAGAGTTCAATTCCCAGCAACCACATGGTGGTTCACAACCATCTATAATCAGATCTGACGTCCTCTATTGGCATGTGGGCAAACCTGCAGACAGAATACTGTATACCTATTTATAATACTACAAAAAAAAAAAGAAAAGATCCAGATGGGTGTACTGACCAGCAAGGTGATAATATCAAGTTTCAGCTGGTACAAATAGGGTGCAGGGAATTCACACAGCCTCCTAAGAAACATGTAGGTGCATAAAACCTTGCGATGTGTATCCCGTGGAGAATGCTCGTGTGTCTTCACCTTAGAGAGTAAGGATGCCATCATTAGAACTGCAGCTATTGGCAGGGTGTGTGAGTTGTGTGTCTAAGCACTGGGATGAGACTGACTCAAGTAAGGAAGATGCTGTCCTTCAGGTTATTAGAAACAGAGCACGAGATGATGAAGAGCCAAGACCTACACTTTAGACACGGGAGACAGGCTGAGCATGCAGGCTGGGACTCAGAAGTGGTATAGGAATCCATCTTTTAGAAGTGGGTGTTGTCATCCAAGTTGGACAGGTGATGTGTATCATGTAGAACTAAGCCAAATGCCAGAGCAGCCACAGCAGGGGACTACTCCCTGTCACATGCTATCTTTGGGGTAGCCTAATTGTTGCAGCTGAATCCCAGTGAGGAGTCCTAGAAATGAAAGGAAGAGGCAAGATCATCTGCATCGACCTGCAACAATCAGACAGAAAACCTGGGAACTTGAAGCTCAGACTTCAGCTCTCTGCTCTGGAGCCTGAGTTGGAACTGTGGTCTTTAATGGTTTCCACTTAAACAAGCTTTTAGCCAAACCAAATAAGTGGCCAAACAACTACAACAACAACCACCACCACAACAACAACACACACACACACAAACACAAACCTATAGAAAGCTTGACCTGTGTTATATGAGGCTGTCTTATATAATAATACTATCGCTGCTGCCTTTCAGGGCTGGCTTGAAGGCTGTGTGAGTCTGCTCAGAAATGGTGCCAAGCACAACATCCCAGATAAAAACGGCCGCCTGCCACTGCATGCTGCCACCGCAGAGCCCGATGTGAGGTAAGCAACACATACGCCAGATGGAAAAGACCCAGCTTGCACAAGGAAGGCATGGAACTCACCCCTCTGTGACTGATAAAAAGGAAATTTACCCATTTCACAGAGAGAACCTCAACACAATTCTCTAGCGTAGTTTTAAACTCTGATCTTGCTTCCCCCTTACATCTGAAACGCTTTCCTCATAGTCTTTTATTTTGACTGCTTTTCATCATAAGAATCCATAAATTAATTAATTAATTAATTAATTCTAGCATTCATTTATTAACTCAGTAGCTATTACTGGAACTTCATTATGAAGCGAAGTTTTAGTCCCTAACAATGCCACAATAAATAAGACAATCCCTGATGTCCCAGAGTGGACGCTGTCGTGAAGGAATCTAGTAAACAAAGGAACAAGATACTTTCCAATAACGACAAGTGCTTTGCAGAAAAATCATACAAGCTAAAACCACTGTGATGTGTCATTCCGCTTAATGTCCAAATGGGCTGTACAGCCTGAGTCTAGGAGTTGAAGAGGCACAGGAGCCTGAGGCAGAAGTTCAGGGCACTAGAGAGAAAACCAGGACGGTATACACATGGAGTCCGTGTGAAGGGATTTACTCAAAGAAAGTCGGTGATTGAGGAGGTCACAATTTGGTAAAACAATTGAGAAACCAGGGGGAAGATACCTGGTCCAGTGAGTTCCTCGTTCCTCAGTGTCGAACTGGCCGCTGTCTCCATCATTTTGCAAGCCCCTATAGCAGAGCTGATGATAGCATTTCCTGCTACAAACAGCAATGCTGCTGCTTGACTCTTCCTTCACCTCTGTGCGGGCAACATGCCTTTAATAGTAACTGAGCATCTCCCAGTCGCAGGCCTGGCGAGCAATGCGAGTAGGGGTGGAATGGGGTGGGGAATATGTTGTGTGCCTCACCCTCAGCACCCAGAACCAGAATGAAGATCTGGATGAAGCTCTCTGAGTCTGAAAAGGTGAAAACTTCCTCCAGGCAGGGGGATAACAGGATTTCTTCATTTCAGTCACTTTTATAGAAAGTAAAAGGCTTGGGAAATCCCGGGACTGTTCCTGAGGCTTGCAGCTTGCTATCTTGGACTCTATCCAGACATAACAGAACATACCCAAAGCCTGATGAAGCAAGGAAGGTTAGGAATGAAAGAGCAAGCCCAGACCATTAACCATCAGTAGTCATCATAGGTAAAGGGATGGTTTGTTTTAAGAAAAGGAAGAGAGAAGGGAGGGAAGAAGGAGGGGAGGGAAGGAGAGAGAGAAGAAGGAAAGACTTTAAAGACAGCTTGCACAAATATTTAGTTACAAAAGTAAACTGCTTCTGCAAGAGTGATCTTGAGAATATAAGTTTGAAAACAATAGACCTTCTAAGACTCATTCTGCCTTGATTACTGAACTTAACTGTCTTTATCTGCTTCTCTTGAGGATTTTAAAAGCTACTTATTCTGAAAGATAAATGCCTACTTAAGTTAGAGTAATTATAGTTATTACAGTAAATAAAACTCAAAGCTTGAGTGCTTCACCCTCAAGTTTAGTTCTCAGACATATCACAGTCCCAATGTAGGTGTTGCTGTGGGAGGGCTGGCTCCCCTCCGCACGGTGACCCAGGGACCTGAGCATCTCCCATCTTCTGACTAGCAGCCTGAATGGTCACAAAATGTCCTTCCCTTGGCCTGGTAATGGGAAAAGAGGAGCAAAGAGATGCCTTGCTCATTCTTACAAAACCTCAGGCAGACATCATCATTCATGTCTGTTCTTTTTCCATTGACAAGAACTGGTCATTTATACACAGTCGTATAGAGTGAACATCATGAGATGCAGTCCTGGGCAGAGAAGTTATCTGCCTTTGGTGATGCCAGTCCATGAACTGGGAACTCAGATTTGGATGAAAAGCTCTCTCAGTCCTCACCCTCTGCACCTTTTCAATCAAAACTACATGGGTCAGCCAGGTCCAACCTCTGAAGTGATTAGCTGAAGACAGATCCAAGTGTATGTCCTCTTCTGCATGGACTTTTCTTTTCTTTTGTTTGTTTGTGTGGTTTTTGTATTTTGGTTTTTTTTTTTTACGATGGGGTTTCTCTGTATAGCTCTGATTGTCCTGGAAGTCACTCTGCAGATCAGGCTGGCCTTGAACTCAGAGATTCTCCAGCTTCTACCTCATCCCCACCCCCATGTGTCCCGACCAACAGGACACAAACAGAACTGATTTCGCCCTGGAGGGTAGGAATGAAGGGGCAAGAGACAAGAGAAATGACAGCAAGTCAGGCTTTCTGATCAAGCTGCCACTTTATTATTTCTCAGAAGCTGTTATATAGCAAACAGGTGTGGGGGGGGTGTAGGATGTTGGAATTCAGGTCTGGAGACATCCCTAGCTGATAAGAAAGTACTGAGGTCTGTAACTGTTAACTAACAAAGTAAATGCTCATTGCTTCTAAAGCCTGGGGCCTGCAGGCCTCACTAGGTTAATTTCCTAGGCCCAGGAACTTGCCCTGCAAAGGTGAATATCTTACTTAACTTGTGAACTTAAGATGGCATAAAAAAAATGCAGGTCTCCTTCAAGAGGTGCTGAAGACAGCCCTCATCCACGATGGCCTCGCATGTGGCATCCACGAAGCTGCCAAAGCCTTAGACAAGTGCCAAGCCCATCTCTGTGTGCTTGCATCCAACTGTGATGAGCCTATGTATGTCAAGTTGGTGGAGGCCCTTGTGCTGAGCACCAAATCAACCTAATTAAGGTTGATGACAAAAAACTCGGGGAATGGGTAGGCCTCTGTAAAACTGATCGAGAGGGAAAGCCACGGAAAGTAGTTGGTTGCAGTTGTGTAGTGGTTAAGGACTATGGCAAAGAATCTCAGGCCAAGGATGTCATCGAAGAGTACTTCAAGTGCAAGAAATGAATAAATAAAAATTTTGGCTCAAAAAAAATTGCAGGTCTCAAAATACAGGTCTTTGCTTCTGGCAGCCAAGTGCTGGGATGAAAGGTATGAACCACCACCTCTCACTCTGTGGACTTACTATATATAGCAGTGTCTCTCGATATTCCAAGACCTATCCAGGATCTATCCACATACTGTATACAGCAGTGTCTCTAGATACTCCAGGATCTACTCCACATACTGTATACACCAGTGTCTCTAGATATTCCAAGACCTATCCAGGATCTATTCCACATACTGTATACAGTGATGTCTCTAGATACTCCAGGATCTACCCCACATACTATATACAGCGGTGTCTCTAGATACTGCAGGATCTACCCCACATACTGTATACAGTGATGTCTCTAGATACTCCAGGATTTAACCCACATACTATATACAGCAGTGTCTCTAGATATTTCAGGATCTACCCCACATAACTTTGAAAGCAAAGACTTGAAGCTTCCTTGTCTCTGGATATTATCCCCAATGACCAAGCCAGTTTCCTCTGGTGAGCTGAGGCTTCCTCATTTCTGGATATTATCCTAAATGACCTAGCTAGCATCTTCTGGTGAACTGATTCCAGAAAAGTAGACATCCTTCCGTGTGTCAAAGATAACAGATTTCTTCTTGTAATGGATAGATGATTCTGAATGGTAAAATTTTGCTGTTCAACTCATGAGAAGCAAAGCTGTGGTTAACTATTTTGAAAGCCATATTTCGTGTTAGTGAATCTTCTTCAAAATGGATTGGATCAAACCCTTCACAACCACAGACAGCAAATTAGTTAGTTGAATTACCTGCAGACTCTCTGGGAAGCAGCTCATCCTAAAGGCTTCCTTCCGGAAGTAAACTGATAAAAAAAATAATTATAAGGTACTTTGTGGTTGTTATACAAGAAAATTTATGGTAGAGTTACATCTGCATTAGGCGTTTAAAGAGGCTAAGCAAGCCATGCTTTGTCACGGCAGTGGGACAAACCCTGTTTGAGCATCAGAGTGCACTGGGCATTGCTTTCTGAAAAACAAGCTGTCTTAGTTAGGGTTTCTATTTCTGTGAAGAGACACCAGGACCATGGCAGCTCTTAGAAGGAAAACATTTAACTCATGTGGCTCGCTTACAGTTTCAGAGGTTCAGTCTATCATCCTCCTGGCAGGGAGCATGGCAATGTGCAGGCAGCCATATGCTGGCTACATGTTGATCGGAAGGCAACAGGAAGTGGACCGGGACACTGAGCGAAGCTTAAGCAAGAGACCTCAAAGCCTGCGCACACAGTGACGCTTCCTTCAGCAAGGCCACACCTCCCAATAGTGCCGCTCTCTGAGTTTCTGAGGGCTAATTGCATTCAAACTACCGCACAGACTTTGGCTGGTTGTGTAGTCAGCTTCCAACCCTGCAACTGCACTGAGAAGCAGAGGGTCTCTCCCACGAAGCACATGAGCCTGGTTTCTTAAATGGACACAACCTTAAAAAAAATCATTTATTCACTTTGTGTGTGTACTCACGTGTGAGTGTACACCATGACATGCGTGTGAAGCCAGGGGGTAACTTATAGACGTTAATTCTCTCCTTCCCCCACGTGAGTTCCAGGGACCAAACTTAGGTCCTCAGACTTGGAAGAAAGCGTATTTACCCACTGAGCCGTCTAACCAGCCCATATTTAGGTATAACCTTAGACTGGCTTAGCAAACGTTTAGGTCTGGAGTAAACTCAAAGCAAACAATGACAATGACAAAGAAGAGGACGATGATGTTGATGAGAAGGAGGATGGTATTTTTTTAATTTTATTTATCTTTTTGAGACAAGGTTTCTCTGTGTAGCTCTGGCTGTCCTGGAACTTGCTCTGTAGACCAGGCTGGCCTCGAACTTGGAGATGCCCTGCCTCTGTCTCCTGAGAGCTGGGATTAAAGGTGTGTGACACCACCACCCACTTGATATTGGTTATTATAGGTAATGCTCTGAACGAAATTCTTAGTGCTTTCTAGGTCACATTTAACATACCGCTCTTCTATACAGTAAGTAATACTTTTATCCTCAGTTCTCAGAAGAGAAACTGAGGCAATGGAAACCAAGTAACTGATGCAAACATGAAGAAAACCTACCTGCCTGATGGGTCTGCTGTCTTCCTGAGAGATACTGTTGTGAGCCTTGCAGAGTTTATTGCAATGATCATATTTTATCAATAAGCCCTTGGCCTGTGTTGCCAGGCCTTATGAGAAACAGCCTTACAAAATTCACTGGCTCATGATCAGGTCATATTTTATTCATTACAACATCTTTTAAAATCCTATATAAGAAACCACAGAGAAAAAGCTTCACTAAGGGAAAGATTGTTCTGCTTCTCCAGAGCAAATAATTTGGAATTTGTATTATAGGAATACTATGGTTTATGGTCCTGGGCCTCCCTTTCTGTGCCTAGAAAATTCAAAACTCAGTTTGAAACCAACCTCTGACACACACAGGACTGTACATCATGTCTTCCATCTCCTGCCCTTGTTTTCTGTGGCTAATTTCTTCACTCACCTTGTTTTTATTTGTGCAACCAAAACGCACTTAAAATCCCTGTTGGGTTGAGAGAAGTCAAGAGTGACTACAGACAAAACTTAAATCTTGCTTTATCAGAACAACCACTTTGTCTTGGACAAGATACTATGTGAAGGCTCAGATAAGTTTCTTTTCTAGAAAGTGAACGGAATGCAATTCTTCCCTAAATCAGGAGAAAGGCAGAAATAGAGGGCAGCATATTAAACCTACTAAACACAACACCTACTGCCTTGTGTTGAGAAAACATTAATGGTGAGTGTGGTATTAATGGTGATAGTAGAAGATAGACAGACACGAATATCACATGCTGGGATTAAAGAATAGGACCCCTTAATTGCCACCCCACCAGTTCCCACATGAGCACACACAGGTCTCAAAGGTTGTGTCCAAACACACAACTGTTTGTGTACACAACCTCATAGCAGCATTTATTGCAAAGGATTCTGGGAAAGAAACACTCATTCCCCCCCCCCCCCCCCCAGTGTAGAATCAAGGGAACGCCGCTATTGGCCTTCAGAATCTCAGGCCATTCCGTTCCCCAGACGCTCACTTTGCAACTTTTGTGAGCACGGGTCCATCTGTAGATTCTTCATATTAGTAAGCAGAACCAACAGCCACCTGGAGGCCTTGTGAACAGATGTTTGCTCTGGCTTAAAAATCTGCTGACCCTCAGGTTTCCAAACGACAGACTCCTCCCATGTGACACTCACTGGAGGTTATTGAGAGGAAGCCTCAGACTGAACTGCTTTTAAGTAATCTAGAGGGACGCTCGAATTCTGCCCTTAGCCTGTAAAGAGATTCGGGCTCTCCGATCAGTTGGGTCCACATTCTCAGCTAAGGCCAAGGGAAGTGGGGACTGGAGCAGACACAGGGATAAGTGATGTTAGAACACAGAGGAGCCCAGACTTCATCCCACAAGTCCCGTGCCTGCTAGAAACTCTTTGCTTCTCAGCAGGTCCAGGTTTTTCTCCCTTTCAATGCCCCATGCTTTTCTTGTACCCTTGGCTGGGACATTCAGAGGGTGCCCGAGTGAAAGAGGGGACAGGATCATTAGGACAAAGTCCCAAATTCACAGAGTTGTGTTTGTACAGCCCTGTACACATTTGTCCTGAAAGGCAAATGGCGATTTTCTCTGAAAGAAGTTACTGGGCCTTCTGAAGAATTTCTTCATGGTCTCCATGGTAACAGATTTCCCCCCTTTCTTTCTTTTTCCCATTTTCCTCTGCTGCAGCGCCAGCAATCCTGCCTCTTTTCATCACTCTTGACTACAGCCAGGTTTCCTGGCTTACTATCTTGGGGTCCTTTGAACTGCTAGTGCTCTAACCTGATGTGAATATTTCCTTAGGTCCCACTCTTGCATGCAAACAGCCTTAGGGACAGGAAGGGGAGATGACTGACTTGAGGGTCATTCCCATTCGCTGTCATCATTGAGCTGCAGGGTTGGGAGCCTGCGGGGTCAACAAAAGAGATTGCAGAAGTCAGCTGCTCCTATGAAGTCTCTTACTGATCCCTCCTGCCACCTGAATCACCTGAGGGCGATCAGGGAAGACCCAGAGAAGACAAGACCCAGGAAGGTTTAAATGAACCATTATAGAGAGGCTGGAAGTGGGCACATAAAATCTATCCTAAGTGTTTCGTAAGCGTTGATTCAACTAAAAATTGTAGCAAATCTTTAGGAATGAGAAGCATTCTTTTCATTTCACAGGTAAGAAAATGGTCCTTGGAGTGTTATAACTTGTCCAAGGCCCCAGGCTAGTTGGTAAGAAGCGGGGATGGATTCTAACAGCAAGCCTCTGTTTTCTTGTTACTCAATCATGGCCCAGGTGAGAAAAGGTACCTGCGGGGGATCCTTGTTTGCTGTCCTGGAGCCTGGTATGTGGTGGTCTGGAACTTTTGCTCTGAGATCTGAAGGCAGATTGAACAGGTTCCAGCGGGGATGGTGGAAGGAATGTTTCTGGCTATCGTAGCATCACACCGGAACTCTAGGAGAATAATAAGACTGAGGCCAGCAAGAGAGCCAGCGTTGATGGGGACCGAACCACGTTACCTCCACACCACAGAACAGCAAGGGTCACCAGGCTGCATAGTGGACACCTTGTCTCTAGTTCAGGCTGAATCACAGAAACACTGGGCGGGGGGAGGGGGAACAGGGGGTCAGGGGTGCTCTTCTTCTGGATATCTGTGTCCAGCGTTGAAAGCCTACAAGTCTTGAAGACTTCAAAATCAATAGTTAGACAGCATAGATCGGTCCTTCAGATGTAGAAGATGGGGGATTCCAAAAGGTAGCAACTGAGGAAAATCCAGGGAAATGGGCAAGAGACGGTGCTCTCTCTTCACCTAGCACAACAGCGCGTACCTGTTATCCCAAGCAGAGGAAGGATGGAGAGTCACGGGTTTGATGCCAGCCTGTGCTACCTAGGAGTTCAAAGCCAGCCTGGGGTACACACCAAGATACTAAAACAAAAACAAAACCATGTTCTCCAAAAGAGTAGAAAGATGTTACCACCCCAGAATGGTTGTCAGAAGCCAGTCTGACTCTGCCCCTCCTCCCTGAGATGCTCCCACTAACTAAACAACAAAGTCATTACTGTGGAGACTTGGTTGATGTCATCCTCAAAGGTCAGCCTCAGAGCCAGGGATTGCAGAGACAAAGAATTCGAGAAGCCCATAAGAGAAAGGAATTCATCCCACAGCCTTGGGGGCCCACCCAGGTTGCCGCATGGGAACTCTCTCTGTTTACCCCTATTGAAATCTTCTGAGTCTCAGTTTCCATCTCTCTCTGACTGGATCCAGAGGGGAAAGAAAACCTGTCTGAGCACCAAGGAGCCCATACACCTGGGGGCTAGCTGAGAGAGTAACACTGCCCTTAGCTCAAGAATTCTCAACCTGTGAGTCGCGACCCTTTAGGGAGCCAATGACCCTTTCATAGGACTTGCAAATCAGATATCCTGTAAATCAGATTTTTACACTATGATTTGTAACCGTAGCAAAATTACAGTTAAGAAATAGCCACAAAATAGTTTGATGGTGGTCAGGACAGCGCGACATGAGAAACCAACTGTGTTAGAGTTGCAGCATTAGAAGGTTGAGAACAACACCTCCGCTCATATCTTGACCCTCCCTTCTAATTCTGTACCCACTGGAGACGAAAGTGGCTCCTGGTGAGAGACACAGAGAAGAGACAGTCACCAGTTCAGCCCCACTCTACCCATACAGCAACCAGAGGTGCGACCATTAGAAACAAAAAGTATTACCCCAATTGAATTGCTTTTTGTTTGTTTGTTGTTGTTGTTTGTTGTTTTGGTTTTTTTTTTTTTTTGAGACAAGGTTTCTCTGTATAGCCCTAGCTATCCTGGAACTTGCTTTGTATACTAGGCTGGCCCTGAACTCAGAGATCCGTCTGCCTCTGCCTCTGCCTCTAGAGTGCTAGGATTAAAAGACATGCGCTGCCACTATACCTGGTCTCAGTTATTTTTATAATGACTTTCTACCAGGTAAAGGAATGAGTCTAGAATTCAGAAACCGTAAAGGAGACAAACTGCTCAGTCTTAGCCCATTCCTACAAATCTTTGTGCAAGGAATTCTCAGTCTGCCATAGACACTGAATTCTTCTCTCCGCGGAATGTCATTCAGCAGTGAGGCAAGAATTAGGCACCCAGCAGCAGCTTAGCTCCCCCAGAAAACAGTGGAGAAACTAGATTCAAACCCAGGCTTCCAAAGCCATTTCACGTCTATGGCAAATAAAGAGAATCCCCTCCTTATTCAAGCTCTCCTTGCTTCACGTCTACTATGGAGGCAGCAGGATTGGTACGTCACACTTTTCTTCTCTTGGTAGTAATTTAACACATAGGGTTTGGGATGTCATCTAAACTGAAACACAGTGACAACTGGATGGGGAGACTGGGAAGATGGATAGGTCACTGGAGGGCTTCCCATGCAAGTACAAAGGCCTGAGTGTAGATCCCCAGCACCAAGTAAAATCATGGTACCTCAAATCTGTAGCCCAGCTTTGGGGCTGAGGGGAACAGAGATGAAATAAACTTGAGATCACTGACAGGCCAGCTCCGAGCTCAGAGAGAGAGAGAGAGAGAGAGAGAGAGAGAGAGAGAGAGAGAAACTAAGGGAGACACTTGATGTCCACCCTGTCCTATACACAGACACACATACAAAAGCATGAATGCATACATGCATAGGAACACATGAACACTTAGGACACACACAGAGATAGGAAAACTGGGTCAGGGAATAGAACTAAACAATTTCATTTTGCAAATGATTCTTATAAAAAAAATCATTTTGAACCTCTTTGCCTGAATCGTTTTCAGCCCTCATGGTGAATTTTCAGCCCTCACAGTGGGAGTTCATTGGCCAGCACTTTCTCAATGGTCTCCAAACATGGCTGTTGACCAGATCATCCTGGAAGATGCTTTTCAGCTGTAATGACTAGGCTCCTCCAAGACCCATTGAGTGCAATCCAGCTGTTTGTGGTTTCAAAAAAATATCCCCCTGTGGTTCTGAGCTGGGGCCAAGGCTCAAAATCTAGGATGAATGTTTCTAGAAATAAAGCTTCGTGTCTCGGTCCCAGTCCACGCTTTGTGCTTATTACCTCAGTCAGTCCTTACACTGAGCTGTGAGACCAGGACTTATTACCCCCAAAGACAGGAAGCACTCAGGTAGAGAGAAGGTACGTAACTCACCTCAGAGTTCAGAGTTTGACGGGTCTGACGTGTGATGTGAACTCAAACATCTGGCTCCAGAACCTGGCTCTAGGACCAGTGCTGTCACCTGCCTCTCCCTCCCAGAGAGAATGTTGACCTCGGCCAACCAAGTGCAGGCCAGTGAGCTTGAGAATGGCTGACTTGCACTGACTTGCTTCTCACTGAATCCTGTCATCTCCTCCTCAGAGGTCCCTGTTTTACCAGGATGTCAATGTGTAAATGCAAGCACTGTCTATGCTTATGCAAAGGGAATAAAGCCAAGCCACACGTGCATGCATTTGGCTATTGAAGTACTACGCAGGTGACAGAGGGTGAGGCTAAAGACTCACTGCCCTGTCTCCCCTCGGTCCCCAGCAACACCAAGATGACAAGAAGCTGGAGAAGGCAGACGTGCTTCTCTGTTGTCTGTGTTCACATCGTCCCATAGATCTTTCTCTCGGGTTGGCGGGAAGAGCCTCATTGTATTCTGGGGGGGGGCCTTCAGCCATGATCCCCGTGTTGTGTTTTGACACCTACTCTAAGCACTCAGGACTGCCAGTGCTAGTGAGCCTCTCTTGTTCCTCCCGACAGGCTCCTCACAGTCCTGCTGCAACAGTCCAGCCTCAGTGAGATCAACCATCAGGATGCGGAGGTGAGTAGGCTATCCCCAGCCACGGTCCACATGTGACGGCAGAAGGCGTCTTTTCCATGCAAGCAAGCTTCTCTTCCCTACCTCCAGGCAGACTGCTGTCAGTTGGGGTTGGGGCAGGGGCAGCTTCTTCCAGGGAGGAGGAGCTTTCTTGCATTAAGTACTGAGGCATTAATCATATGACTAAAATTTCATCATTTCTCCCTGGGTATTCCCTCTCCTGTCTCCTTGAGCCCCCCAGATGTAAACCACAAGCCGTGGCTCCCCAGATGTGTTCTTTCCGGGTAAGGAGGACACGCAGACTAGTCCCAGGCCAGCATTACTAGTCCCTGTTAATCATAATTGCTGTTGCCTTCACATTGCTAAGTCAGCATTGCAGAAATCGTCCGAACCATCAGCCCCCATCCCTGAGCAGAGTTCTAGGTCAGACCCTGTAGTGCTTCCCCAGACCAACTTAGGGCTTGATCATAGTCACGCCATGTTCCACGATGAGTACTGATTTTCACCAGCCAAGGGATTTCTGTTTTTTTTTTCTTTTTTTTTTCTTTTTTTTTTTATTGAGAAAAAGAAAAGAAACAAAAAGTTTCCGCCTCCTCCCGGCCTCCCATTTCCCTCCCCCTCGTCCCACCCTTCTCCCCCTCCCCCCCCCCCGCTCCTCTCCCCCTCCCTCTCCAGTCCAAAGAGCAGTCAGGGTTCCCTGTCCTGTGGAAAGCCCAAGGCCCTCCCCCCTCTGTCCATGTCTAGGAAGGTGAACATCCAAGGTGGCTAGGCTCCCACAAAGCCCGAACTTGAAGTAGGATCAAAACCCCGGGCCATTGTCCTTGGCTTCTCATCAGCCCCCATTGTTCGCCATGTTCAGAGAGTCTGGTTTTATCCCATGCTTCTTCTGTCACAGTCCAGCTGGCCTTGGTGAGCTCCCAATAGATCAGTCACACTGTCTCAGTGGTTGGGTGCACCCCTCGTGGTCCTGACTTCCTTGCTCATGTTCTCCCTCCTTCCGCTCCTCATTGGGAACTTGGGAGCTCAGTCCGGTGCTCCAGTGTGGGTCTCTGTGACTATCTCCATCCATCACCAGCTGAAGGTTCTATGGTGATATGCAAGATATTCGTCAGCATTGCTGTAGGATAGGGTCATTTCAGGTTCCCTATCCTCAGCTGCCCAAGGAACTAACTGGGGACCTCGCCTTGGGCTCCTGGGAGCCACTCTAGGTTCAAGTCTCTTGCCAACCCTAAGGTGGCTCCAAGGGATTTCTGTTACAATTGCCCCAAATCCAGCTAAAATCCCTGGGCTCTTAGTGGGCTTTCTGTATAAACACATGCTGGATTAGGTTGCTCTTCAGTAAGAAGGGCTAGTAATACTGAGAAAGTCTTGTCCCACTAAACACACACACACACACACACACGAGATGTCACGCTACACTGGTTTTGATAAATCAGCTGATCCCAGATGCTGAGGTAGGAGTCAGCCACTCTTAGCTTCCTCCTGATCCCCTGCCCCCATCTGTCTTGAGCCTTTCATCAGAGGTCTCCCCGCAACCATCAGGATGACCACACCAAAAAGCCCCTGTTCAAACTTGGGTTTGAAACAGAACACCTCCCTGATTTGTGGTCACGCACCGTGTTCCCTCCACACATCTTCAGTGACTCAAAGCCACACCTTAGAGGATGGAACGGCGCACCTTCTTAGACTTCTACTTTAAAAAGGAGAACCGGGGACGGGATAGGAGCTGTGTGCACTGACCGCTCTGTGCCCACGTGGGAAGTGAGTGCTTGGAAGGTTACACTTGTGGCAACACACTGGAGATGTCTAGACCCTGAGCAAGCCGCCGACTACTTCCTCCACCTCAGTGCTGCCACCCCCACCCCAAGTCTGATTTAGGTAACTGGTGATTGAGTTATCCATTCCCTAGAGCTAAATTCCACTTGCAGGCCTGCAACCCTGGCTACTTTGAAGCTGAACTGACTGGTGTCCCCACCAAAGTCCTAGTTCCCCGCCACACCACTCCTCCCATGGAGGCGGAGGGAAACACGAATCTTTCAAAGATCCCTGGTTCTTCCTCATGCAAAGTGACCTCTGTTTCAAAAAAAATTAATTAAAAAAAATCCAAGGGGCATAGTGGTGCACGCCTTTACTCCCAGAATAACTCAGAAGGCAGAGGAAGGAGGTTCTCTGTGAGTTTGAGACCAGACTGATCTATATCTCAAGCTCGAGCAGGACTTCATAGATAGACAGACCCTGTCTCAAAACAACAATAAAAATTCCTCTTGTTATCATGCCACCATTTAGGCCCACAAAATTCTAGGCTCAGAGAGTGGCAGTCTCAGTGATGATGTGTCCTGCCCAAGGGCACACTTGCTTCTTCAACCTATGCCTCAGCAGGTCTGCACCCATTTGAAACCTCTTTCTAATAGTGCCTACTGCAGAAAGTATGGCCTGCAGGTTGTGAGGTGCTCAGCAATTAGGGTGTCCGCACAAAACTTGGCTTTCAAATACGCTTGGTTTAGTCACACAAATATCCCTCATTGTACCATGCTAACAGACATGTCAGCAAGAGGGGAACAGCTGGTTGAGCAGAAGATACAGATGCAGGATTCAACTGGGGATTCTTCTATGGTGAGGATGCTTGAGGAGCTTTGTGGGCCATGTGTGAGCCCAGCAACAGTGCCGGAAGTTCAAAGGTCACTGAAGCAGGGCCACACACACACACACACACACACACACACACACACGCCAGTCTCAGGTCCTCTGCTAATGAGTATCAACACAAGAGACCAGAGAAACAGTGTCTTGGGAATATGGCAGCAAGATCCTAGAGACCATTACCAAAGTTCCAATTTTTGTATCATTTCTCTGGGCTGTGGCTTTGGGCTATCTGAGCTCAATCACAGTGTGGGACTAGTCCACTAACATAACAATGTCACCTCTCGGTCGCATGGCTAGTCCCATTAACACATCAGACTCTCTTATCAGAACTGCTTGGTGACTAGCTTAGAGGCCTATTCTAAGTCACACAAAATGGTTCCACTTATGTTCCTAACACCTGCCTGCATCTGCATTAAACATGAAGGTTCAATACAGATTCAGCCCTCTGTATTGATGGGGAACTAGTCCCGAGTCTCTCTGGGATATCAAGAATCTGAAGTTCAATTGCCTTCTGTAGCACAGTGTCTCTTTTGCCTGGAACCCACGCGCATCTTCTCTCGGACCTCAGCTCTTCCCTAGATTACTTCCAATACCACATGCAATGTAAATCATGTGTTAATTATTGTTACACTGCATGATTCCATAAGAAAAAACTCCGTGCATGATTAAGACAGGTATGATGTCCACATTGTTTTAAATCCTCGTTTGGTTGAATCCATGGATGTGAAGCCCCACAGATGTGAAGAGTCATGAAAAGAAGAAAGGAGAAAACCAATGTCTGAAATCATCCTAAAACTAGAATGTGATGTTCTTATGTTGAGGAAATGTCCTATGTGAGCTCAGTGGCTTGAAGCAATTCTCCTGAGGTCCAGTTTTTGTATCATCATATTTTCTTTCGGTCCAGTAACTTTAGCACTACAGGTAACATTAGAAAGACCCTCACCAATTCCACCCCGACCACCTTCATCTCCAGGTAATCACTTCACCTCCCAGTCTAGCCATATGTTAGAAAAAGCACAGAATATCACAGAGAAGGCATTACACTCTAAGTGTTGTTCCTTGAGTTTACTTTCTCCCTTCTCCATGTTCATGGATAGAAATCTGGTTCATTTCTTTTGATGACTCCATAGTATTCCACACAATGAAAATACTTTGGTCCGTTTAACCACTCCCCTGGGAATTCAGGTTGTCTCCCAGATTTTCTACCATCAGTCCGCTAATCTAAATCGCAGTCTTAGATGAGTCTCCTTGGGTCCCTTATGGGAGGATTTCTCTAGAAAAATAACTCCTGGATCATAGCGTGTTTGTTTCTCAACACTGCCCACCTGTTTCTCAAGACGCCCATTTGCAGCCTCACCAGTAGGCTAGGAAGCCCTCTTCTGTGTGTTGCTTGGTTATCCCCTTATGTATTTGCCTCCCTCACTTGAGATTGTATCTTCCATGCATTTGATGCTCTTTCTGGATCTTCTTTCACGATTTCCATTCATCTACGGGGTGCTTGCCATTTTCTTGTTGTTTCACATCTCCTGAAAGCTGGTCTTTGGTCTCTGCTGGGTTTTAAATATATTTTCATAGTGGCATATTCAGAAACTTGTGAGTGCAATGTACTTACTCAATGATTGTTCTTGCCTGGTACTGACTTTGCTTTGGGTACCCTTTTTCCCCCCTCTAAAGAATGCCTATCTACCCTCAGAAACTTAATTACAGTGTGCTAAATTTTCTCCTACTTTGTCTGCGGTTTCACTTCTGAACCCTTTGTTCTAGTCCAGTGATCAGCTTGCTTTTTCCTGTTTGGTTCTCGCCGCACTGTTAGATTGCACAGTGACTTCTGTAGAAGTTATCCACACTCTCGGGTTTCGCATGATGGGAAAGGCAAGATGGGTCTCAGGTGTCCTTTGCATAGTTAAAGAGGAGGTCAGAAAAATCGCTGGTTTAGAGAGAGGCTTGTCTTTTTCAGAGAGAGGGAGTTACCGAGTTGCTGGCCTCCCTTGCTCTCATCTGAGCTTTCGCAGGAAGAACACCCCATCTAGAGAGGCCATGAGCTGTTGGCATCTGGGTTAGCAGTCTTGGTGCATCCACCCAAAGGAGAACCATTATGCATGGTATTTAGCATGCAATGTGGATCTTATGCACAGTTTCATTGCAGTAGGTTTTTAGAAGCAGCCTCATAATCCAAATACCAGTTATAACAGTACTCTGAGAAAATAAATTCAGCTTGCAAAACCGGGTGTGAAGTTCTGGATGTGAGTCACATCTCTAGTTGCATTCTCTGCATTCCAGATGTGTAACCCCAGCCAGTGTGCACTCAAAAGCAAGATCAGAAGACATCGATCCTGACTCCAGAAGTCTCACCTGACAGCTAACCAAAGGCAAAATGTTATAGCATTTCTAAATACCCCAAAACTTTATACTAAAACTGACCTTATTTCAAAGTGGAGTAAGGTTGTTACTACTCGACAGCCCTTAACTCCCTCTATCCCTGATCCTCAAACTCCTGTGAGAATGTCTCTTTCATCTTTGTATCCTTGACTCCATCCCAGAGGATATCAAAAAGTGTGTGTGTGTGTGTGTGTGTGTGTGTGCACACGTGCGCTGCTGGAGAGATGGCTAAGTGGTTAACAGAATGTTCTACTCTTGCAGGGGTGCCATTTAGTTTCCAGCATCCTTCTCAGGGTGACTCACAATCACCTATAAATCCAGCTCCTGGAGTATCAATTCCCCCACCTCCATAGACACTGGCATGCAGGTTACACACACACACACACACCTTAAAGTAACAAATATTTTTAAAACTATGTGCATATAGACAAATAATTTATCTTCATTCATATGATATATACATTATATATATACATTGCAAATAAATACACATTATAGAAAGAAGTTGAAATTTTTAATCAAAGAAAAAGTCACACAATTCATGTTATTTTTACATATTTTTACATTAATGATCCTTTCCCCTGTTTGTTACCTAACTCGATTATACATTTCACAAATCAGACAATTCTAGGTGACATTAGTTATTTCTGGCATCTACTCTCAAAAATAAGATTTTTTTAAAAATCACTTAGCATCTTCCAAAAATGTCTGTAGATTCTAGAGCAAGGATCCTTATCCCTATTTTGCAGCGTGGATACCTCTCAGTAGCTGGTGAGGTCTGTGGATGACTATCTGAAATTACACAAAACAAAATATATAGGATTACGAAAGTCATCAATTGTTTTGAAATACGGTTATCAGAATGGCTTAAAGAGCAAATTGATAAGAGTAACACGCAAATGGCTGAGGTGCCTGTTAACATATGAACATTATTATCATGTTAACACATGAAAGCTAATGCTGTTAGCTCTCCCAGTACCACTTGGTGCCTGTGGCTCCTCACAGAACTTCTTACCCTGGCCCCCTCCCTAAACTTCTTCCTCCCAGCCTCTCTCTCCTATGTAAATGCGGCTACTTTGGACACCTGGCATCTTTCCTTCTTGGTCTCCCAGCATGCTCCTGGCCTCTCCCCCACCCTCACTCACTCTCCCCCCGCCACCTCTGCTCTCAGGGCCCGGTTCATCTGCTAGCTATGTTCAGTCTGGACTTTTCCAGATGCCTCTAGCTGAATTCTCCCTCATATCTACAATAAACCTTCTCAACCCATATCCAGGAACAGCCATGATCTTATTTTTCTTATGTCAATTTTTAAACGTCAACCAAGGAGACCCCGAGCTTCTTCACAGTTCCAGACCCTTCAAGATGGGGAGCTGTTTCGCTGATCTCCGCCCCTACTCTTGTTCTGTCCTCCGCATACCTAGACAAGCCAGGTCCTTGAATGTGGCCACATCAGCATGGTTCTCTGGGTCCTTCAGTGTGAAGTGGCGGTGGTCAAATTGCTTCACACGAATTCGATTTCTGGTTCCGAAGACAAAAACAACCTCTCTACCCCCCAATCAAAATCAGCAATGGCTGTCTTGGAGGGAGATCTGAGATTCTTTTAGAGCCTGTCAGCTAAGCAGAAACTGAAATGGCATGCCGTTTCACAACAGCCCTCCTGTGCACCCTCCAGCTACAGGGCGCAGAGTCCTGCAATGGCCTCACGACACATCCTCTGTCAAAGGGACACACTCTGGAGATGTTCGCAACTTAATGTGAATTATTCTCCAGTCCTTGAACTGATGTTTGTTTATTTTTCATAAAAAAAAGGGGAGTCTATTGTTACCAAGGCCATCTGGGTACCTATTTCCACCGTTTCTATGACGCCTCGATTTTCCACCCCCTGAATGTTTCCATGGGCTAACTAAGTCCTCAGTGGGGCTGAGAAGACAGATGGTGGGGGAAGCAGATGAAGGAGGCCATCTCACATCTAACGGATCTCATCCTTCCCATGTCCAAGAGATCCTTGATAACCTGGAATTCACTGCTTCTAGAAAAAAAGATGCCTCAAACACCTGTGTGCTTGGTGCGGTAGACAGCATCTTCATTTATCCGTGACACATTTCCACTGTGAGGTCTACTACCGCTCAGTGCGTACCAGCTTCCAAGCCTGAAGCCTGCCTCTATATAGTCCCCAGAGCCTTCCCCGTACACAGCTTGACTGTCTGCACGCTCCACAGAAGCTGGAGAAAAGAGGAAGCAGTGGCAGGAAAATGTTCCTCAATGAAGAGTTGCCCAATACCCATGATTGTCCAGCTGCCTGAATGGCTACCAGTGAGCTTGTGAAATCTTTGGTTTTTAGACTACTAATGGCACAAGGATTTATTTTTATTTCTTATTAGCTCAGCAGGGGAATAATAAAGAATAGCAACAGGAACTTTCTTGTGACTGAAAGTTTACAAATTGTTTACAGTGTAACAGTGTTCAGGGAAGTTAAGTCCAGTCATAGCTGAAAGCCCTAAAGAGTCATTTCTAGGCAGGCGTGGTGGTGCAGGCCTTTAATCCCAACACTCAAGAGGCAGAGACAGGAAGATCTCTGAGTCTGTGGCCAGCCTGATATACATTCAGAATTTCAGGACAGACAGGGCTACACAGTGAGACCCAGGAAAATAGCAACAAAGAAGCAGTCATTTCTGAAGTGCTGCTAGCTATCCTTTTAGGAGGAATCTAGAGACAAATGGCCGAGTTAATACTATAGAAAAGCAACCAGAACCCTAGAGACAACCACCATTGCTTAAACGAACAAGACTTGAATCCGCTAAGACTACACACACAAAAGCAGAATTCCCCAGCACCTGAGCTTCTTTCTAGATATTACCAACATGATGAAGATCGTTTTTTTCCTTTCCAGAACTACAGAAATGTGAATTTGAATTCCAGCCTTACCAAGTACTCAATCACTGGCCTTAGACAAGTTGCTTAACCTGTCTGCTTCGGCTTCCTCACTGCAAAAGTAATTCTAAAACTCCTGGCCGTGGGATCACTGTAAAATTCATTGAGATAATACAGACAGACTTCTTGGTGCCAAACAGGTGCCCAGAGGTAACATTTGGGCTTGCAGACAGCTAAGCAGGAGGACATGGTTGTCAGTAAGCCCAACAACCAGACATCTATCCAGGAAAGAGAAAACCTAGGCTACATGTAACCTCCACATTTCTCCTACCATACACACTAAATAAATAAATAAATAAATAGATGTTCTTAAACTTTCTTGTGTAGGACACAATAATTAGCCTTGCATAACCACAGTTTAATTTAGAACCACATTTTCACAACGAATCTTGCATACTTAATTCTACAGAATCATTGCCATCTATTGCATGTTTCCTTTTGTGTGTGTGTGTGCACATGTGCACATGTGTAGGCCAAAGGGTGTTGGATGTATTTCTCGGTTGGTGCCCATCTTTCATTTTCTGCGGCAGGTTCTCTTGCTGAACCTGGGGCTCACCAATTCAGCTAGACTGACTGGTCAGGGAGCCCCTGGGACCCTCCTGCTTCCGTTTCTCCAGCACTGGGGTTATAGATGCACGCCGCTAGACCCGGCCTTTTAGCATGGCTGCTGGGGATCCGAACTCAGGTCCTTGTGCTTTCAAGCCAAGCACGTTGCAAGCTGAGCCATCTCCTCGGTTGACAGCAGTACTGACGATGAGGTCTTTCGGAGCACTCTCCCGAAATTCTGAAGTGTGGATTCAGTCAACCAAATCCTTCTGCTCAGTCATGAGGACCTAAGTTTGGATGCCCAGAACCCACATAAACAGCCAAGCACAATGTGTATTCTAGCACTAGGGAAGTGGGGACAGGTGGTCCCTGGCCCTCACCCACCAGTGTGCCAAGCCCGTTCAGTGAACTCCAGTTGTTTCAAAAAGTAGGTAGAGAAGAACCCTGAACGTCAACTTCTGGCTTCTTCATATACACATACATTTTCACCCACATGTACACAGGAGCACATGCATGAACATATATACGTAAATACCACACACACACACACACACAAATTAAAATGGATAAAAGGCAAAGCCAAATTTTACAAAGTCAAGAAGGGCAGCCGGGAACAGTGGGAATTCACCCCCTTGCTTAATAAGTAGTTTCTCTTAGCGCCTACAATGGACTCACTGTTCAGAGCGCTTGGCATTGAGACAGGCAGACGAGAGCGCAGCCATCATGAAACCCGTGACTGAAACATGATCTCACAACTAGAAAAGGAGTAATCAATGTGAAATAAAAGAAAAGGAATCTGGTTCCCTTGTGTTTGGGTTTCTGATCCCAGTGGCCTAACTGGAAATGCAGAAGAGAAACTCATGGAATGACTCTGTGTTCCATGAGAAGACGCAGCATTTGGACTAAGTGGATAAGCTCCACTCTCTTTAGTATTCCCCTCCATATCCTTTTATTCCAGCATTCTTTTCCATATGGAACCAATTTGTTAACTATCCCCAAGAACAGCTGTAGAGGTACCAGAGGACACTGGGAACTTGAAACCCCGCAAGCACGCTGTAAATTACAGATTCAAACTACGAAACGGGTTGAGGAGTTTTAGCATCCTGGGCCAGTGCCCCACAGACCTCAAACCCTGTCCTCAGTTCTCTTCTCACTCTGACTTGAACACTTCGCTAGAGCTGTTTCTCCTTCTAGGAAATAAGAGGACAATGGCATAGATCAGTGTTGGTTAGCTGCTGTGGTAACTCAAAATCTCAACCTCCTGGCACAAGAAGAGGGATTTGTTCACATCATGGTCCGATGGTGATTGATGTGGTGGATTTGTTCTCCCTCCTCAGTTAGGGACTCGGGCTTTGCAGTTTTGTGTGCCCATCACCTTCTACAGCCCTGTCCTCCTCCACATTCAGTGGTGGTGAGGAGAGAAAGCAGGCATGTAGGAAGGTATGCTTCCTAAGCCGGGCCTTGAGGGAGTTTCCGAACCTTCCCTCCATTCTCCAGTGGTTAGAACTCAGCTGCAAGGCAGAATCTGGTGTAGAAAGCTTAGGATGTGGTCTGTGTGTCCCGGGAGAAGAGGAAGTAGCTTGGGAACCTGGGAGAGATGTCACCACAGCCCTTACGCCGGAGGGTGGTTTGGAGGATGGAGTGAAGATGGTAGCTGTAAGAACTCAAATGACATCTTGGATCAATAAAAATCCTGGGGGTAGCGAGGTCAAGGCCTGTCTCCTCTCCCCTGCTCATCCTCTGCAGCAGGCAGGGCAGGCCTCTTAGGCATCTTCTTGCTCTCTGCAGGAATAACTAAGAGAGAAACTATCAGCTGCTCTAGTCCTTTGCGGTCTCTGTGGAGAGCCCAATCTCAGTTCATTCTGGATGTTTCCATGTGGACCAGAGGAGTGATCAAGGCGAGGTCATCTCTCATGGCATACTCTCAAGTACCACTGTTTCTTTGGGGCTGCCATTGGCCAACGTGAAATCACTTGCCATTAAGGCATTCCTTAACTGCGTACCCTCAGTTCTCAGAGAAGCTGAGATTCGTCAGCTGGACCAATCTAACTCGATCCTTCCAGCTGCGAAGAAAGGATTTCCTCTTGGCAGTGTGAATCAGATCATTCCAAGACCTGCCTGATACCCTCCACCACGCTTCCATTCGTGTGGAAAAAAAAATACAAATGATCTACATAGGATTAGTATTCCTACCGGCTTCCCAGGATCAACCTATCTTCAATTTCATTTCTCCTCTCCCCTCATCCATCCATCCATCCATCCATTCATCCCACAGCTATGCTTACAGTTTCTGTTCTAGGCACTGGGACCTCAGCAGTTCCATAATGTGCAGGACTTGGTGGCGGTTTGTGTTCTTGCGTGACCGCTGTCTTGGATGCTGTCCTTGAGCATACGCTCAGCGATGTGCCTTGGTGCTGGCGTTCTTCCTTCAGTCCTTCTCACAGAAGACTGTATAGAGCAGGCCCTGCTCCCTTATGCTCCCTGCGCACACTGCCAGCCAGGAAGCCCTGGCTTCTCCATGTGCATTCAGTGTCCATCTTCCTGTATTTTACTGCAGCCCAACTCCCCCGAGGGCATGGATTTGGTTTCTCAAACTCAACTTTTGTAATCTCAACACCTATTAACTTAGCAAAAAGTTAATCATCAACCACAACTTGAACAAGTGGCCTAATGAATGAAGGAACTACCAAGCAGCAGCAGTTGGTGCATGGGTGATGGCCTGCTAGCCAGGGGAAGAATGTGAACTTGCATCCTCTCGGGAGCCTGTGTTCATTTCTGTCCCTTCTGATCGTTATGCTGCAGGGAATGACACCGCTCCACTGGGCAGCTTTCCATAACCGGCCTCAACACACCCAAGTGCTGCTGAAGAAGGGGGCAGATCCCACTCTCCTGGACAAGGACTTTAAGACAGCCCTCCACTGGGCAGCCCAGGTGAGAAAGCAGGCTCTGAGCGAGTCTCGCGTTTAAATGAGGTAAAGCCGACCTGAGCGAGTCACCCAGCGAAAGTCAGAACTACCACTCAAGCTGGTCCCGATATTTACTTGAAAAGTATATGATAGAGCAAGGAGGGCCGTCCCCCATATCCAGAAAGGCAAGAGCAAGCCTGCCGCTTCAACACACATACACACACCCTTAATGCTCTCTCTTTACACTCAGTGCTTCCTGTTGACTTACAGAACCCCTCGGGACCGAGCTCACTGACTTTCCCCCATCCCTCCAACAGCCACGTCACTGCAGATGACCCCGGCTTTTGTACCCAGCAGTGAAACAATGACTCACACTCGCGCATCACGGTCACATGAGTTGAGCCACCTGAGTCCACAGAGCCATAGACAGCAGAATGGGCCTGTGAATTCTAGGGTCCAAAGAAAGTCAAATAGACTGAGAGGAAAGAGTGGACACACCTGACGGCTCTGTTGCCTATCCTTTCGCCAAGGGTTGGGCTAACAAATTAGCAGAGTTACCTATTCCCACCCGCGAGGAGAGCAGGGGTATGCTGCCTTCAGCATGCTGGCTTCCCATGCCGACGCCCAGATCCCCACTCCTCGCTGCCATTGGCCAGCCAGGATGGCATTGCCAAACGGTTGCCAGCCTCGTTGTGAGAGTCATCTCTGCTGCCCAACCCTGGTTTCACTCAGGGTTTTCCTGGGGCAGAGGTAGCACCTGGGACTTTCGGGACTCACAGGTGTGCCTATGATCAGGGGAAAACAGAAGCAATTTGAAAACTGCTCTGTTTTTGTGTCTCTAAACTTGGCCTCAGTTGCAGGGCATCGGACCCGGTCCTGGGCAGGATGACAAAGTAAACCAGACTTGTTTTTGTCTTCTCCACCTGCCATGGCATCCTCCCACGCCCTTTCGTTATCTGATCAGAAGCCCCGCCCCCTCCCTGCGGGCTCTGTTGAGGGCACTTAGAAAATTGACTCTGGCCAGTTAGGGACCACAGTAGCAATGATCCCAAAGAATCTGGTTCAGCACCCGAGCGATGCCCTGAGCGTGTTGCTTCTCAGCTCAGGTGGAAATGGTATCTGAATTAAGCATTTCTACAGATTTCCCCTCAATACCCTCGCACTCTGACTCCTCCTTCTCGGCTACTGTCCTCTGAACGCCACCCCTCCCCCCGCCCCCACAGTAATTCTGATGGACCTGCATCATCTGCTCCCTCTTCCTCCATCCCAGCCAGAGTCGAGTCCTAAATTAGCCCTTGTAGTAGAATGAATCCCCAGGAAGCCTTGCCCCAAATGCAGACTCCTGAGCTCCTTGCACCCAGACCTTCTGAGTCTCTGTCCTTATCCTGTAGGTGGCAGTTTGGCTAAACCAGAGCGACAACACACACTGAATTTCCATGACAGCCCTGGATTTGACCTAAGGAGAGTGACACACATCTGCGTATCTTAGCTCCAAATATATCGGGAGAGGGAGGGTATGGATGGAACCGTGCCTGTGACAGCTAGAGGATGTGACGGAACTGGAAGAGACAAGTCACGTTGTTAAATTCTCTGATGATGAATTGAGTATTCTTCTCTCTAAAATATAGAGTCTAAGCGGCCATGCTGTAAATGATATTGCGCCCAGCCTGCCATGCTCCCAAGACTCACCTAAAGACCTTTTAAGTAATGTAGATGCTTAGGCCCCACTTAGAGTTCTGCTTCACTTGTTCTAAGGTGGAGCCCGGGCGTGGAGACTTTTGAACCTCCTTCCTTCTCCCAGGAAATTAAAACGTACTATTAGCACTGAGAGCTGTTGTTAGAGAGGAACTCTAGTTAATGGTTGCCAATATCGTATCTACCCCTATCTAAAATGTTGCCTTTTCACCACAGTTAGACACATGAGTGAAATGCCTCCTGTATTTGCTTCATCACGACTCAATAAACCTTCTGGAACATCTGCTGTATATCTGGCTCTGGCCCTGGAAGTAAAGTGAATAACAGAAAGGTTCCCGTTGGTACCCTACGGTGCTGGCCGATATTTGTGTGCGAGTGCTGGGCTCTTGCATCCACTTTTCTGAGCAAAGGGTCTACAGCTGTCTTCATCACCCCATGACAGTTGGTAACTGCATCGACGTGTAAGGAATCCTGGCTCTGAGGACCTGTGGTCTCTCTCCCTTCCACGTGGCTAGTGTTGGTAGTCGAAGTCCCAGGCTGTGCCTTCTGCCCTTTGCAATGCAGAAGTACCAGGAAATCACGGCCTCACTGGCCCGCCGCAGTTGCCTCTTGTTGCACAGGTCCAGCGCTGCATGCTTGTCATAGTGTTTCCACATGAATGAGTCTGCTTCCCATTGGCATTTATTCCTTTGCTCAACTTCCTGCCTTTCTCTTGGACTGTACAATGAGATCACATATAAGGCTACGATGCTTGGAAATAATTAAGCCTTTGTATTTGACCCAAACAACCAAAGCAGTAAAGATTTGAAACATCGGGCCCAGAAACTAACTTCAACTTCTGCTTCTATTTTATAGGTCCTTTATTAGCTAGAGATAGACTACAATGGCCATGCCCTCTTTCCTATTCTCCTATCTGTCTAGAAGACACCACTGTTTGGCCATAGCTGGGCTAACAGAAGTATCACTGTTTGGCTATAGCTGGGCTAACAGAAGCATGTCACTTGCTGTCTGTGAGAATCTTAGTGTCATTCCAGACCCGCAAGGCCATGCTCTCACCTCCCTGTGATGACACTAGCTTGTCAGGTATCTCTGCCTCATTTCCCTCTACAGGCCAGCACAGAGTGATAACCCCCCTGATTACCTCTTACATGGCCCACTGATCAGTACTATTACATTGGAGGTGGAGGGCTGGAGAGATGGCTCAGTTGGCGAGATGATTGCTGTGCAAGCCTGCGGACCTGAGTTAGAATCGGGTGCCTGACACCCACATAAAAAGCTGGGCACGATGATAATCCTGGAATCATTGTAACCTGTAATCCCAGTGCTGGGGAGGCAGAGCCAGGAGGACGCCTGGGGCTCACTCATCAACCAAGTAGTCTTCCTGGATCGGTGAGCTCCATGTTCAAGGAGAGGCCCTGTCCCAAAAAACAGGGTAGAGAGTGACAGGGAAAGGCACTCAACAGCAGCCTCCGGCCCCCACATATGCACACATATGGGCGTGCACAGTACACATATGCAGGCATACATTATCCTTTATCTATCCATCCATCTGTCTGTCTGTCTCTATCTCTCCCCTCCCCCTCACACATATAAACACAAATGACATTATTCTGGAAATTAAATTTCAGAA
This sequence comes from Neodon shergylaensis, assembly GCA_025134845.1. Taxonomy (NCBI): domain Eukaryota; kingdom Metazoa; phylum Chordata; class Mammalia; order Rodentia; family Cricetidae; genus Neodon; species Neodon shergylaensis. Next base: position 31,792,143 of record JABTXL010006268.1, on the reverse strand, counting down.
TGAGTTTTATCAGAGACAAACCACATCCAAAACAATAGTTTCTCATTTCCAAATCCTCTTTGTTCATTGCCAATACATAGAAAAATAGTTTTGTCTATTGTAAAATATGTGTCTTATATTCTGAAAACTTGTTACAGTTGTTTCTTAATTTCAGGGCCTTGAGTTTCATCTGTCTTTTCAAATATTCTACTTAGACAACCACATGAGATGCAAAAAGTCGTTCCAGCTCTTCCTTCCCAGTCCTCCTATTTTCCCTCCACTCTCCTGTCTTATTGCAATAGCTAGGACTCTGGCCCTCGAAAGACTAGCTGAGAATAACTCCATTTCTAACACTTCAGACATATTGCGTGTATCCTTTTCCTCCCTCTAGTTAGCACGGAGCCCATTCTTACTCTTTAGACTCGCTATCTCCATTCCAATCTACTTCGTCTGGCTGAAGCAGTCATAAAAGCCCTCAGGCCTTCAGGGCGACGTGACTGAAGCACAGACGCTAGCTCTGAAGCCGCTGCTTTGTACTCGCTCTAGCACATGATGAATTATGCTTACATCCCCTCATTCAAGGTAGGGAGAATAACCCTTTCCTGTCAAAGGAAGGCACCGTGCAACTTCTTTTGCATTAGTAATTATCCTAGTTGCTGTGACGAAGGCAACGTCACTTCTGGCTTGGCATTTGAGGGGATGCAGTACATGGTGGGAGGAAGCATGGTGGCAGGCGTCGAAGGCAGCTGTTCACATGGCACCTGCAGTCAGGAAGCAGAAATGAACGCTGGTACTCAGCTCCCTTTCCCCTATAAAAATATACACTCCGGGACTCCACCCATGGCGTGGTGCTGCTCACGTCCACGGCAAGCCTACCGTCTTCTTAGACTTCTGTGGGAGCATCTTCGCAGACACACCCAGAGATGTCTTTCCAAGATGATTTGATGATTCTAGTCCAGTCAAGTTGCTAATGAAGATTAAGCACTCTAGTTCCCCAGCCATATGCTGATAGCCAACTGGTGCCACAGCCTCCCGATGAACCTCTTTGAAAGGACACTGTCTTAGTTACTGTTTTTTATGACTGTGAGGAAGCAACATGGTCAAGGCGATTCTTATAAAAAGAAAGCAGCATTTAATTGGAGGTTTGCTTACAGTCTCAGAGAGTTAGTCCATGATCATCGTGGAGGCAGGGGTGCATGACAGCGGGTCAGGCAGACATGGTGCTGGAGCAGCAGCTAAAAGCTTACATCCTAATCCACAGGCGGGAAGAGAGAGAGAGAGAGAGAGAGAGAGAGAGAGAGAGAGATCTGGCTTGGGCTTTTGAAACCTCAAAGCCTGCTCTAAGTGACACACCTCCTCCAAGTTCCCTTGTTCTTATCCTTCCGAAACAGTTCAGCTTCCTCTTTGGCAAGTGGTCTTCTGAGTCAAGCTCCTCTCCAGTGCTCTCTGCTCAAGAGGGATAAAGAGAAAACAACTAGCACACAGAAGTTCTTAGAGGACGTGAAGGCAGTGTGACAGTGATTACCCACAATTCAAAGCAGATAAATACAGCCAAACAATCTGTGACACCAATCAGCCTCCCACTGCGAAGCCGAGAGCTCAGCAACAGGCTGTGTGTGATCTTGCTGCTCCCCTGGTGTGCTAGAATTCCCACTGGATGTGGGCCCATTCTCTCTTCCTCCTTTGGCCCCATCTGGGCATTCCTACTTCTGCTCTCCTACTTCTTCTTGGCCCCTGTGACCTCCCTAGCCCCCCATCGTCTGAGCCTCCCTTTGACTGGAGCCATCCAGAGTGCTAGCAGGGAACGCAGGGTATCACCAAGAGATTATCGTCCCCACTGTTGGCTTCTAAAGCAGTGTCTCTGGTAAGGTACAGCGGGGCCACCTTCCTTGCAGAGGCAAGGTTCACCATGACTATTTATGTGACAGGTCCGAGCAGCGGTTTTCAGTTCAGCTTCCTCAGTGCAAACACACAGGGTCCTTTTCCTCAAAGGTCCAAGCCTACAAACTCTACAATGTCAATCCTGGCCCAGCTCATTAACTCTGACCCAGAGCGAATTCCTCCATCCCTCCGGCCTCTGTTCTCTGACCTCTCGGCCTATCTCCTGGGGTTATGGTCAGGAGTGGTTTAGGAAGGCGCTAAGCAACAAGCAGTCTCTCCATGCGCACAGCTGTCACCATTATTTCTGAGGAAAACTCACACAGGAAAGGGAAGTACGGATGATAGTGTTACACGGGAGACCCAGCAGCAGGCAAAGGACTTATATGGGGAACCCACCGCAACAAAAGGCAGGTTGGGAGAAGAGAGTAAAGTGAGGGGAGACACCTTGCCCATCCTTGTTCAGAGGCCTAGCCTACAGCACTCCAGCCTCCACGACACATGGGACCATTCGGTCAGGTTTCAGAAGAGGCAGACACAGGTGCCCTGGGCTGCAGCTACTGCCAGTGACTTGTCCCAAGAGTCGGGCGAGGAGAAGGAGCAGAGAGGTGAGGTGTGTCCTTTTGTTTTTTCCATTTGTCCTCAATGCTCCCTCTTCTACAAAGAGGGGAAACTGAACAGAGGTGTTTTGCCCTTTGAATCACCTTGGCAACCTGAAGGCCTTTTCTCTTCCAGGAAATTGTAAACAAAACAAACCCACCGAACTAGCACTCTTCTCTGCTTTCCTTCTCCAGAAGCGGGTACTTTCCGAGAAAAGTGTCCCTCGACTGTTTTTAACTGTATTCCAGGCCCCTTCGGAATGCATCGAGTTGTATATGAATGACTCTAGAAAAAAAAAACCGTGAAAGCCCCTTATCTACGTGTTCAGTGTGGCAGACTTCTTAGGACAGACAGGCACAGCACACAAATACATGCTCGAGTCACATCCAAGCCATGCGGAAGAAAGGCTAGACAAAAAGAGGAAAGGGTGTAAGGCGGGCGGGGGGTGGGGGAGAACGAAAGGGTCCACTTTCCAGTCGCGAGACCAAGGTCCAGGAGGAAGCCCACTGCCTGAGACACCCGAGATAGAACGTTCTGTGCTCAGCACCTTGAAATTCTCAGTTTGTTTTATAAGTGGAGCCTGCACACACACAATTCTAACCCCCAAACTCCTGCGTCAGGAGCCCGACTCCTGCCCAGCCTATGCCGCTGCCCTCTGCTCTGTCCTGGGCCTAAGGAAAAGCTCAGTGTATCCCCTGTTGCAGGATGGATCCTGGGCACCTGGGAGGATCTGGAGGTGTGCTAGGAATCTCCGACACAAGGATTGCCTAAAACTCACCGTGCCAGACTGAGGAACAGGGCTTTTGTCTGCAACCTTGTGTCGTGGTTCAGCCCTCCTCCTCCTCATCGTGTTAATAGTGAATTTAAGTGCACAAGTGCCCTCACGGCCACCTTGTCCAATGAAATGAAAACGTCAAAGAGCAGATCTAGGGAGCAATTTGCTGTCTAGGCAACACATCTGTCAGGCTAGCTCTGATGTCGGTTGCCGTTTGCCACCAAGTCCATCGTCGGTTCACTAGGTGTTGAGGACATTAACCCCAACTGGAAACAAAACTCCCAGCAGAGAATTGAGATAGGTGGAAATTTGTTGAAGAAATGGAATACAAATTATAAATAGTCATTGTCTGGGATTAGATTTCTCTAGTGGCCCCAAAAGAGCAGACTCAAAGTCAAAACGGAGTGGCCACGCTGAAGCTGCATCTCACTAAAGCCAAGCTAAGCTGTTAGCTGAACTTCTGAGAAGCCAGGAGAGAGGGGGCAGGCTCATAACAAAATCCTCCACAGATCAAACCACACGATCATGACGCTCACTCCTTTTTAATTTTTTTACCCTTCTGAGGCTGCTTCGCCCATCACAAAACTGCAAACTTACTTAATACATTGTAAGGGTTTTTTGTTCCTTTTTGTAATTTTTTGGGGAGATGATTTATGTAGCTCTAGAATATGAACTTTTTTCACGTAGTCATGTCAGAAAGTCAAAGGGCTGGACAGGTCTGTGAGTACTCAACAAGCTGGCTGTAAACTGGGAAGATGGGTCTCCCAGTCCTCATCATCTAAGGAAATGGCCACTCTGCTTTTTCCTTCCTTGTTCTGTTTGTTTGTTTTTTTTTCCCCGCTTATCCATCCTCTGTCTTTTAAAGCACGCCCTCCCTCATCATGCATAGGTGGGAACATGGACAGGGTTGTTCATGATGGGATTTCTCTGACTCTTTTTTTCAGAGTGGAAATAGGATCCTGTGCTCCATCCTTCTGAGTCACCATAAGGGCCCGTCCATTATCAACTATGATGATGAGAGCGGAAAGACGTGCGTCCACATCGCGGCAGCTTCGGGTTTCGGCGACCTTATTAACGATCTGGCAAAAGTCCCTGAGTGTAACCTGCAGGCTCTGGATGTGGATGACAGGTATCCATGGCAACTCAGACAGCACTGGGAACTACCAGTCATCTTCCCCTAATGTTAATCTTAAAATAAAGACACCGAGGGCGCTATCCTTTCTGACTATATCCTTATTACTGGTAATACATGTGTTTGTAACAAGTCTTGGTCTATTTTAGTAAGAGGAGGAAAAATCATTGTTATGAACAGAAATCATGACTACAGAGTTGTCAGATTTTCCACTTTTCGCTGAATATCTCAGGAGGCTTTCTGTTGAGTTGACGTGGGCCCTGGTTCTTAATGGAGTTTGTATTTCCTTCTTAAAAACCATGGACCTTACTAATGAAAAAAATTTTCCAGCTATTGTTGTTAAATTGACTGGAAATGGAAGCTGGGTTCAGAAAGGGACGATGACAAATCTCAGGGTTTGTTAGCAACCCAGTGGAGGATCACCTGTGTCTTATAAATGGGGCGCTCAACACCTACGAGGACATGCTTACTAACCTTCGTTGACTATAGGCACTGAGTGTGTGGGAAATGCAAGAAAAAATACAACAGTAAGCAACACTATTGAAAAATGTAAGAACTACAAACTTTCTGAGTATGTAGTCTCCGTTTTTTGTCAAAGTAAGACCTGAGCGTCTGATAATCTTAGAAATCCCATAAGAGAACTTCCACTGATACCAGAAATTCTTTTAGCATGTGTGTATGTCAGGCGGGTGGGGGGGGATGTCTTATCTTCTACATAGGTCTCAAGAGTTGGAGATGTTTAACCTGATAATTTTAATGAAAACTGAAGGCTACTTCTTCCTAAGAGCAGGTGTTAATCCTGAGAAAGGGCATGTTAGTAAGATGGGCCGGGAAGTAAAAGATCCAGGCAGAGAAAAAGGAACACAAGGTAGCATTAAGGGACCAAAAGCTGCTAGAAGCAGCTCCCTATTTTGCAGAATTACACATTTTAACAAATAAAGTCCATTTTCCTGAGCTTCAGGGAAGAAAACAACCCAGAGAGGAAAATCAATGCAGAAGACTAGGTCCGATGAGAAGGGAAGTGAGTTTCTAGGAGTCTCCCCGCCCCAAACCACTGGGTAAGCCTTTCCTGTTCTCATGTTGAACATGAAGCCCTGTCTTTTCTGTGAAATTCTGAGTTTCTGTTAATAATTGAGCTGTTTAAAATCATCAGAAGCTTAAAGGCATCTCTGTGACTTGCCCTTCTTTCCTCTTTCTTCTTCTTTCTTAGTGAAAGAATTTCCAAAAGAAAGGCTTTGTGGTAAGAGAAGAGAAATAAGATTGTGATGAGAGCTGTGCGGTGGGGGAAGGGGTTTGGAGAACTAGGCTACCTGTTCTTAGCCTACGTCAGAAAGCAGGCAAGGTGGTGCTCCCTGGAACCATAGCCCCAAGGAGACTGAAGTAGGACGTTCACAAGTTAGAGGCCAACACGGGATACAGAATGTGTTATGGAATGAGACTATCTCAAAAACACACCCCCCCTTTTTTTTAATGGCCAACAGGATGGCTCAAGAGATAATGGCACTTGTCACAAGTCAGATGAACTGAGTTCTATCTGATATATATAATGGAGGGAGGGAAATGACTCCCATGAAGCTATCCTCTGGTCTCCCTGCAAGTGCCATGGTATGCAAGCATGCACGGACACATCCACACACAGGAAAGAAATATAGGGGAAAAACTGAGTCACGTAATACCTTTATGGTATTTTAAATATTACGGTACTCACCTCAGAGTAATGCCAAATCACAAATAATACAGAAACAGCCTCCATGTCTCAAATGTCCCTCATTTCATCCATCTGTGAGGTCATAATTCATTTCAATAAACAATTTTATTTATTTCATAAATAAAAGGGAAGGCCTTTTATCTGATTCTCCTCCCTGCTTATTCCTGGCAGTTCTCCAGAGATGTTCACAGGATTCACAAATCCAGCCCTTACTGACAGCTGAAATAGCCTTGCACCCTTCCACCCATCACCCTTACCCACCAGGGACCACCACTCTGTTCAGTTGCTTTAAATCACAGAGCCTGACCTTCCAATTCTTATTGCATTGTCCGAGGCCAGCTTACAGGATCATCCTGCAGCCTTGAGGTAGACAAGACACTGTAGCTCAGACAACGTGACTTATGTGTCACAGATTTGCCAATGAGGCGCTCAGTATGTAAGTCAAAGGTTGTCAATGTGTTGCCTTGTTCTCTGTGCCCCTCCCATGTGGGCCAGAGGAATTAAAACCAGTTAGCCTTAGCAAGTGTAAGGCAGGATTTATTTCATAAGCCTTCAAAGTGAATTGTTGCATCTTGGCAAGCCTACATCAACTGGCTTCATTGGCAACTTTCCTCTAGATGGAGAGAAGAATCTGCTGTAGCCTCATCTTGCAAAATATTGTCTAGAGAGCTCTCTTATATAAAATAAAACAAATCCTACCTGTCACATTCAGACATGGTGTGATAGGCCACTGCACATTCAGATACAGTGTGAGAAGTCACTGCACATTCAGAGACACTGTGATAGGCCACTGCACATTCAGACACACAGTGTGATAGGTCACTGCACATTCAGATACAGTGTGAGAAGTCACTGCACATTCAGACACACAGTGTGATAGGTCACTGCACATTCAGAGACACAGTGTGATAGGTCACTGCACATTCAGAGACACAATGCGATAGGCCACTGCACATTCAGATACAGTGTGATAGGCCACTGCACATTTAGATATACAGTTTGACAAATCACTGTATTGATGATACATTGCCCTCTAAAGTGTCATAATGTGGAGAGGGGGTCAACAGACAGAGAACACAATCTGAGTATGGAGACCACTCTATGTACTTAAACACTCTCTACATACTTGGGTCCAAGGCCCTTCTCTTCCAACCTCCAGAAGCTCCCATGCCTGAGGATTATTTGGCTCTCTCTCACATGCCCTTCTGCCCGGAGTCCAGGTTCTAGAACAAGGCCCAGGGGAGGCCTGCCTTCCTTCCCTTCCTTGCTGCCCCAGGTTCCTTTCCCGATTGAGAGACAGGAAGCTTAGTCATTCTCTGCAAAGAAGACCTCATTCATAGGAACAACACCACTTTGCCTCCCTAACCCCACCCCCAAGAGGGTGTGTATGGGAAACAGAGCCTAATAGTGGGATATTTCATCATTCAAAATATGGCCTATCCAATGTTGACTAAAACTATAGGAGATTCAAGTGTCTAGTCCCTTTACACAGTATTTTCCAGAAGCCTAATATCCATGGCTACTCATGACCTCTGTCTAATGTCCACGGCTACTCATGACCTCTGTCTAATGTCCA
>JABTXL010006268.1:31751269-31784485 GCA_025134845.1 Neodon shergylaensis | reverse complement strand
ATGACCTCTGTCTAATGTCCACGGCTACTCATCACCTCTGTCTAATGTCCACGGCTACTCATCACCACTGTCTAATGTCCACGGCTACTTGTCACCTCTAATCTGATAGACATTTCCAAGCAATTAAACGTCTACAACATCAAAAACACATGAGCACAGGACAGCATATAGCTCCAGCTAAGAAGCATGCATTTATTCGCAGTGGCCATACTCTGAGGAAATACAATGCTCTCATTCCACCCCGACCCCAATGTTAACTCTATGTGTACATTACCTAAGGCAGAGCTTCAAACTTCTGCTTTAGATAAAAAGTTCTGATGCACACTGGAACACTTAAAGACCCCCTGGGAAAAGGGTATCAAAATGAACTGCCCAAATTCAAGCTTCTCATGGAGCTGTGCAAAGTCACTGTTAGCCAGAACTGTTTTGTCCATGATATAATACGGAGCAATATTGTCAAAGCTTCCTCTCTGTAACCATTTGATTGAGACTCTAATAGGTTAGCAGTTGCCGTGTGTGCTGTAGGTGCAACCCAGTGAGTGAAATGCTCTCCTTCCTCCTCACATGTAAAGTGCATCCGAGGGAAAGAGTGGAGTATTGACTACATCAAATATTAATGCTTTATCACAAACAAGATTTTTAGAGATTATGGTAATTTTTATTATCTGTAATAAGTGATATTTTTTCAGTATGAAAACATAGAATTGAACTCACTATGATAGTCAAGCACACTACAATGGAGTTATCACACCAACCCTATAATTTCTTATTCTTGTCATCTATTTAGACGGGTGGAAAATTTAACCTCCATTTCTTTTGGCTGGCTGGTTGTAGAATTTTCACAATACCAAAATATGTAATAACAGAGGTGGGAGACGGTCCTCTTGATGCTTGTCTTTCGGGTCTGATGAGCCTCCACTCTCTCTGGGCTGTTTTGGGGAGCATGGTGATCTTGGGCTATAGGGCTCTGACTGTCTAGACACATCACTCAGACAGGACAGCCCCCACCTCCCAGCAGCCCTACCAAAGAAGCGAATTCTGGTGCCTAATGTTGTTTAGCCTGGTACTTCCTTATGCTCTCATCAACCTCAATATTTTTTATGATATTGAGGTTGAAAGCCAGAGCCTGGCACATGCTAGGTAATGCGCCACTACTGAGCAACATTCTCTGCCCTTTATCAGCCTATGTCCCGTCTGTCTTGACATCTGAGGGAGAGTTCTGTCTAGGGTTGGGGAGACCAGCTCCCTTTACATGTGCAGTTACAAACGTTGCCTTTGCTTCAGATCTGCTCCCAGTTCCAAGCCTGGCTTTTGGAAGCAGCAAGACATTATTCATCATATTTACCCTGTCACCCCTCTCCTCTAAGATTAGGTACAAAGTCAGCCGTGCCTTTAAGTAGAGGACAGAAGAAAAGTGGAAAAGAATACAGAGTCATATTAATACATGATGTTGATGAAAGTGTGCCATTTTTAGAAAAACACATACCTAGAGATATGAACTAACTATATAAACTAACATGACCCAAACTTGTAATCCTGTTGCCTCAGCTTCCTAGATGCTGAGATTATAGTTGTGAGCACCATGCCAAACCATATTCCTTCCTTCCTTCCTTACTTTCTTCCTTCTTCCTTCCTTCCTTCCTTCCTTCCCTCCCTTTTTCCTTCCCTTCTTCCCTCCCTCCCTCTTTCTTTCTTTCTTTCTTTCTTTCTTTCTTTCTTTCTTTCTTTCTTTCTTTCTTTCTTTCAAGACAGGGTTTCTCTGTAGCTTTGGATCCTGTCCTTGAACTCACTTTGTAGACCAGGCTGGCTTCGAACTCACAGAGATCCACCTGTCTCTGCCTCCCAAATTCTGGGATTAAAGGCTTGTGCCATCACTGCCCATCCTTCCAGGGATCAATGGATAAACTTCTGCTAAGCGACAGTCAGTCAGAGCTCAAGTACAAGTGCACAGGGTCAGATGTAGAATCTTCCATTTGTGACATCCAGCATGACAGTGCCCAGAGCACTTCAGAGGTCAGACATTTCCTAGAGGGAAGGTCACTGTGGGACCCTCTGTGACTGGCTCATGTCACTTAACAGGAGGTACTTGGGGTTCATCTCTATTACCATACACTGTTAGCCTGTTCGTTATGTCGTTGAGTCATAATCTGCAGTATAGAGGAACCACACAATTTGTTTATCCACTGACCCCTGAAAAGATGGTGGCTTGCTTCCATTTGGGGAAGTTATGAGTGGTTGCTATAAACATTTGAGAGCAGGCTCTTATGTGGATGTAAGGTTTTTTTTTTTTTTTTTTTTTCGAGACAGGGTTTCTCTGTGGCTTTGGAGCCTGTCCTGGAACTAGGTCTGTAGACCAGGCTGGTCTCGAACTCACAGAGATCCACCTGCCTCTGCCTCCCGAGTGCTGGGATTAAAGGTGTGTGCCACCATCGCCCGGCTCGGATGTAAGTTTTCGTTTCTCTACCTAGATATCTGGAAGTGGGATATCTGGGTCACATAGTCAGGATTTATTGAACCCTGTAAAACTTCCACTAAGATCATAGGCAAATTCCAGGTCTTCTACATTGTTGCCAGTATCAATTATTATCAAGCTTTGTTGGGGTTTGCCTTATTTTAATCATTTTTATAAGTACATGGGATCTCCTTGCCATTTTAATTTGCATTTCCCTGAGGACAGTTTTGTTCTTGCTGAGGTAAGGTCTTACTCTGTAGGGCAGATTGGCCTGGAATTCACTGCATAGCCCAGGCTGGACTCAAACTCACAGAAAACCTTATTGTTCACCTCCTGGGTACTAGGACTTCGGGTGTGTGCCACCACACTGATGTGACAAGTATTTTTGAGCCTGTGGCACCTTGTCCTATGTGTCTCACCACCCACACATCTCTTTTGGTGGAATGACAATTCTGTCCTTTGCTGTTCTCCAAATGAGTTTGTTTTCTTATTGTTCAGTACTGAAAATTTTTATGTATTCTAATTATAAGCCTTTTGTTGAACAAGTGGTTTGCAAGTATTTCCTCCCGTTTTCGGACTCCTCTTTATTTTATTAAGAAAACACTGGTTGTGCCGGGTGGACATGCCTTTAATCACAGCACTCGGGAAGCAGAGGCAGGCGGATCTCTGTGAGTTTGAGGCCAACCTGCTCTACAGAGCAAGTTCCAGGACAGCCAGGGTTAAACAGAGAATCCCCGTCTTAAAAAAGAAGAGAGAGAGAGAGAGAGAGAGAGAGAGAGAGAGAGAGAGAGAGAGGAAAGAAAGAAAACACTGGGTCTTAACAAATAGTTAAGTATTAGTGAATATCTGTCTTCTGGTTAAGGAAGGACTTTCTGAACATGAAAGACAAAATGAAATGTATTTGAATGTGAATGCTTTCCATTTTACATAGAAAAGAAATCACTAAAATTTGAAAGATTGAAGAACAAAATGTTTGAAGTTTGTATAGATGACCTATAAATGATCAATATCTTTAGTATGCAAAGAGCCCATTCAAATGCATTAATACTATCATAGAGAAATAGATAACAGACACAGGCTAGTGACACATGCCTTAATCCCTCCACTTGGGTGACTGAGGCAGAAAGAGTGTATGTTCAAGGCTAGTCCATGCTGTACAGTGAGAATCTACCTTAAAAAAAAAAAGCAACAAAAGGCATTAAGAGTGATTTCAATAAAAAAAAATTTCAAATGGAAAATTTAACCTTAATAGTAAATAAACACAAAGGGTAATATCAAAGTATCATTTTGCCAACCAAATTGACAAAGATTTTTTAATTTTAATTAATTAATTTATTTATTTATTTATTTATTGGTTTTTTTTTTTTCGAGACAGGGTTTCTCTGTGACTTTGGAGCCTGTCCTGGAACTAGCTCTGTAGACCAGGTTGGTCTCGAACTCACAGAGATCCGCCTGCCTCTGCCTCCCGAGTGCTGGGATTAAAGGCATGCGCCACCATCAAAGGCCTTAATTTATTTTTTTAAAAAAGTATCTTTTCTCGTTTTACATGCCAAATCCAGTTTGGATACGGGTTTGTCTATCTTGTTGATTTTCTCAAAGAACAAGCTCTTTGTTTCATTGATTCTTTGTATTGTTTACTTTGTTTCTATTTTGTTGATTTCAGCCCTCAATTTAATTATTTCCTGTCATCTACTCCTCCTGGGTGAGCGTGCTTCTTTTTGTTCTAGAGCTTTCAGGTGTGCTGTTAAGTCGCTAGTGTGAGATTCCTCCACTTCCTTTAGTGCTATGAACTTTCCTCTTAGCACCGCTTTCATAGTGTCCCATAGGTTTGTGTACACTGTGCCTTCATTTTCATTGAATTCTAGGAAGTCTTTAATTTTGTTGACCCAGGGGTGATTTAATCGAGCACTGTCCAATTTCCATGAGTTTGTAGGCTTTCTGCAATTAGTGTTCTTGTTGAATTCTAACTTTAAACCTTTTGTATCTGTTGAGTTTGCTTTGTTTCCAAGAATGTGGTCAATTTTAGGGAAGGTTCCATGAGGTACTGAAAAGGAGGTATATTCTTTTTTGTTTGGGTGAAATGTTCTATATATGTCTGTTAAGTCCATTTGAGTCATGACATCTGTTAGTTCTCTTATTTCTCTGTTAAGTTTCTGTCTGGTTGACCTGTCCGTTGGAACGAGTGGAGTGTTGAAGTCTCCTACTGTTGGTGTGTGGGGTTTGATGTGTGATTTAAGCTTTGGTAATGTTTCTTTTACATATGTGGGTGTGCTTGTATTTGGGACATAAATGTTCAGGATTGAGACTTCCTGATCTTAATGGATTTAGACATCTTAATGGATTTTTCCTGTGATGAGTATGAACTGTCCTCCATCTTTTCTGATTGATTTTAGTTTGAAGTCTATTTTGTTAGATATTAGGATAGCTACACTTGCTTGTTTCTTGGGTCCATTTGATTCCCTTTACTCTGAAGTAATATCTGTCTTTGAGGTTGAGGTGTGTTTCTTGTATACAGCAGAAGGTTGGGTCCTTCTTTCTTATCCATTTTGTTAACATGTGCCTTTTTATAGGTGAATTGAGTCCACTGATATTAAGAGATTTTTTTTTTGAGACAGGGTTTCTCTGTAGCTTTGGAGCCTATCCTGGAACTAGCTCTTGTAGACCAGGCTGGCGTCAAACTCACAGAGATCCACCCACCTCTGCTTCCCAAGTGCTGGGATTAAAGGTGTGCACCAACACCACCCGGCTTGATATGAAGTGATATTAATAACAAGTGATTGTTAATTCCTGTTATTTTTTGGTGGTAGTGTTTGTGTGTTTCCCTTCTTTGGGGTTTGCTGGTATGAATTATCTGTTGTCTTGTTTTTTGGGATGTAGTTAGCTTCCTTGGGTTGGAGTTTTCCTTCTAGTACTTTCTGTAAGGCTAGGTTTGTGAATTTGGTTTTGTCATGGAATATTTTGTTCTCTTCATCAATGGTGATTAAAAGCTTTGCTGGATATATTAGTCTCGGATTGCATCTATGGTCTCTTAGTGTCTGCAGCACATCTGTCCAGGACCTTCTGACTTTCATGATTTACGTTGAGAAGTTGGGTGTAATTCTGATAGGTCTGCCTTTTGTATGTTACTTGGCCTTTTTCCTTTACAGTTCTTCGATATTTTTTCTTTATTCTGTATGTTTTGTGCTTTGATTATTATATGGCAAGAGAACTTTTTTTTTGGGGGGGGGGTTTAATCAATTTGGTGTTCTGTAAGCTTCTTGTACCTCCATAGGCATATCCTTCTTTAGGTTGGAAAGGTTTTCTTCTATGAATTTGTTGAATATATTTTCTGTGCTTTTGAGCTGGAGTTCTTCTCTTTCTTCTGTCCCTGTTTTTCTTAGGCTTGGTCTTTTCATAGTGTCCCAGATTTCCTGGATATTTTGTGTTAAGAATTTGTTGAAGTTAAGATTTTCTTTGACCAGCGAACCTATTCCCTTTATAGTCATCTTCAACATTTGAGATTCTGTCTTCCATCTCTTGTATTCTGCTGGTTATGCTTGCATTGGTAGTTCCTGTTCATTTACCCAGATTTTCCATTTCTAGAATTCCCTCAGTTTGTGTTTCTTTATTGGCTCTTTTTCAGTTTTCAAGTCTTGAACAATTTGGACAGCTTGCTTTACCTGTTTGTTTTTTCTTGGTTTTCTTGAGTTTCTTTAAGATATTTATTGATTATTTCCAATTTATATTTTCCTCCATTTCTTTAAGGAAATTTTTCATTTCCTCTTCAAGGGTCTCTATCATCTTCATAAAGTTATATTTAAGATTGTTTTCCTCTGCTTCTTCTGGATTAGGATGATCAGGTCTTTCTGTTGTATGACCACTGGGTGCTGGTGTTACCATGTTGCTTTTTAGGTTATTGAACAAATTTTTGCATTGGTGCCTACCCACTTCTTCGTCCAATTGGTGCTGGCAGTGTCTTTGCCTCTTGGTCAAATTCTTGCAGTTGCTGTCTGTGTCTTAGGAAGCTGCTCTTATTCTGCTCTGTGCGGTTGCTCTCTGAGTCTCATGAAACTGCTGAAGTCTCCCTTGGCCCGCTCTCTTGGTTTGCTCTGCACAGTCTCAGTCTCTTGGTCCTACTCTGTGCAGTTGCAGCCTGTGCTTCAGAGTTCCTCTGAGGTCACAGGGGATGGTTGGGTTTGGAGGCAGAGTGGGCCTTGTAGCTTACAGGGTCCAGTCAATGGGTGGGGACAGGGGGCATTGGAGCAGCCTTACCTTCAGGAAGCTTGCCTACTGACTGGCTGGTGAAGCTGAGGCGGGTGGGGGAGGAGCCTGGGGTTTTGCCCCAGTACCAAGGGCCTAGAGAGTCGGGTGTCCAGCTGGCTGGCTGATCACTCACCTCTTTGTCTGTTCTGTGCCCCAGGTTGACAAAGATTTTAAAGATGGTGATAAACTCATTGTTCAAGAAGGAGTGAGGTCTCCTCTGTAAGAGAGTAAATGGAGTCAACGTTCCTAGAAGGCAGTTGGCACTGTGTGTAAAGAGCCTTTAAACCACTCAGACTTCCTCTTCTAGGAAATTCTCAGGAAGAGCAGAGATGGCAAAGCAGACAGAAAGCACAGAGGTGGAGGGGAGCATCTTGTACACAGCTTAGACTCTTACGCCGGATTTATGCACACTATTTCATACTATGGAGAGCCTGACTCTGGTGTCAGCTAACCACGGCTAGCCAGCCTGTAAGGTTCTGACTGAACCCTTTGTGTTTTTTCTGTGTTATTCCCCCAGGACACCCATGCACTGGGCTGCAGCTGCCGGAAAAGCAGAGTGTGTCCAGGCACTGCTGGAGCTGGGCATGGACAGCAACCTGAGGGACATTAATGAGAGCACACCCCTGGCCTATGCCCTCTACTGCGGTCACACAGCCTGTGTCAGGCTTCTCTCCCAAGAAGGCCGGTGAGCTTCTCATGGTGTCTTCTTCTCAAAGATGTATAACATTAACACTTCTTTAGACCACCAGTGTGCAAACCCAGAAATAACAATATTGCCTCTGTGTGTGTGTGTGTGTGTGTGTGTGTAAATATATAGAGGGCAGAGAACAGTTTTCAGATGTTTTTCTCCTTCCATCATGTGTTGTCCAGGGCTAGAACACTGGAACACGGGTCATCAGGCTTGGTGATAAGCATTTTTATCCACTGATCCATCTAGTGGCCACAGTAATTTAATAATATCAGCATTATAATATAAGTAACATTATTAATTATCTAATTAATGGTGTGTGTTTGCTGTCATCTAACATAGAGTGAAACGGTCTCCATTATGTGGATCATGACAATAGGAGCAAGCTTGAATCCCTCAGTCACAGGTCACAGGACTCGAACCTCCTCTTTCCTCCCTCTCCCGCTCTTCTTCCTTCCTTCTGCCTACATCACTTACTCTTGAGACCCTTATACACGCTTTCTGAAGATACCAAAGAGCTCTCTCCAATCTGTTACCTCCGTCACTATTATGGTGTCAAAATATTTAATTAAGAAAATTTTAATAAAATATTTGTTTTGTTATTTAAATAATAATAGGTTTGTGATTGCTACATGTTCAAATAAAAAAAAACTTATTTTAATGAAAACACTATTGTAGCTGTAATCCTGGGATTCTGGAAGCTAAAGCAGTAGGGTCATGAATTTGAGGCCAGTTTGGCTGTCTGTATAAGAAGACACCGTTGAAAAATGAGTAAATAAATAAATAGCTGTTAATTTCATTTAATGTAGCTATTTTCCAAAGCAAGGAAAATTAATAAGAGCAGCAGCACTGTTTTCCATTCTTGGCAAATCTCTCTCTCTCTCTCTCTCTCTCTCTCTCTCTCTCTCTCTATCTCTCTCTCCCTCTCTCTGTCTGTCTCCCTTGCCCCCCTTTGACTAGACAATTAAGACAACTTAATGGAGTTTTGCTGTGGTATGAAAATTTCATCTGGTCAAAGCCTAACATCAATGAAGAGAGAAATTAAGAGCCCCGAGGTTTTCCCTCCTCTCACCTTCCAGCACAGGTTACATGTCCCCCTAGGCTCTGTTCCGTGCAAAGCCCTGCAAGCTTTCTACATCGGAATTCTTAATTCTCCTGGGCTCGGAGGTGGGAGAAATCAAACCTCAAGGCAAAAAAAAAGGTCTTCAGATTGACTGGGTCCAAGAATGAAACTCAGTCTAAGCACTGTTCCTCCAGACAGAGTGTGTCGGCCATTAGGTGCTGTGCCCATGGCAGAAAGAGACGGCTACAGCTGGTGGCTGCCTCAATAAAGCATTCAATCAATAGTATGCTTAAAAGTCATGAAACCGTCCCACCCACTAGATTCCAAACCAAGAAAACTAGGGAGTACATTTAAAAGAACACACACACAAAAAGTTTCATTTATAAATCCAGAAGCAAAAAAATATCACTGCATCAGTTCAGAAACTATTATGAAAATAAAAGTGAAGACAATAAATACAAAATTTAGTCAGCTCTTCTCTTTCCTCAGTTGCTTATGTAATACCACTAATAAGACACAAACTCTTGAAATCCTTGATTTCTTGTCCAGGCCCATTAAGCTTCTAGAATGTCTTGTGTGTTTCATCATTAGTACACTCTGCCACATGTCTACCTGAGTAACTTTGGTAGTTCCGATTCTAGGCAGTAATTCATGGACATTGTGACTGCCATGGTGAAAGGGAGATAATTAATAGTAGTATTAATTCGTACTAATAATTTTAAAATATAAGCATATCAACAAAGGTTCACAGTGAGAAAACATCCATTGTCTGTATGCAGATCAAGTGCTGGTGGTTTTTGACTAGACTACAGTGTCTCATTCCAAAGAGTACTATTGCTGTCTCCCCTTGGCAGCCTGCACGTGGGTCTAGTTTCACAGTTGATCCCTAATGCAGAAAGCATTGGCTTGATTGAGAGAACAGCACAGGCTTCCCAAAGAACTGGAACAGAACAACGCCTCGGGGAAACTCGGCTTGAGGGAGTCCGCCAAACAGCTGCCACGAACCTTTCCTCATTTGAGTTTGCTTATGAGTTGAGCCTTGCTCATATCTGCCACGCCCAATCTCTGGCACACATGACTTCCTCTTCCACTGGAACTCAAACTCTGAGTCGCCTCTGCCTGTTTCCTTTAGTAGAGTATTTTTCATAACTATAGTTAGGTGAGTCTTTTTTTTTTAGATGTGAAAGAAAAACAAAGAACAAACAGCATAAAACGGGCAAGATTCTGGGAGCATAATGTCAGTGCCGCTGGATCCCTGGGATCTCTCACTCAGAGCCTCTTTCTGCCACATGAGGCCTGAAGTCACACCTTACCCTTCGTCTCTAATACCCACGCCACTGCGGACTGTTCCTGAGAGATGAGAGAGTAGGAACGATCTAAGCTGTTCGCAGCTGACTCGAGTGATAATTGAAAACAGATTGCCATGAGTAATTGAAAGCCTAAAGCCTCCTGAGGCTGAGGGGATGGTTCAGTCAGTAAATGCTTGCACAACAAGCACGAGGACCTGAGTTTGATCCCCAGCACCCATGTAAAAGCCAGGCAGAGTCACCCACAGCTGTAAAACCAGCACTGGAGAACGGGAAACAAGGGGTGTTTGTGGCTTGCTGGCCAGTCAGTAGCTGAATAAGCAAGCTCCAGATTCAGTGAGAGGCCCTGTCTCAAATACTAATCATCATAATAATATTGGTCCAGAGACATGGTTCAGCAGGTAAAGGGACTTGGCATGCTAGCTTATGCCTGAATTCTACCCTCAGAGCCCACGTAAAGGTCAAAGGAGAGAACCAGAGTCACAGAGCCGCCCTCTGACCTCCAGAGACATTCCCTGGCATGCAAGCACCCGCATTTAGGCACACCATACAATGTCAGTACAAAACACAACTCTCTCCACAAAAGGGATCAGAAGTGGTTTCTTCTGGAGCCAGATATGAGCAGCTAATGGCCTGAGAACGTACATTTAGGTTACCTAGGTTACCTCCAAGTTCATGTTCCAAGATGAAGCGTTTATGGAAAGAGAACAAAGAATGTTGTGGATCAAGGCATTTCGCAGATACACTGACGGAGACATTTGGTAAGCAGGTTACAACAGAGCAGGGGAATTTCTGCCATGGCTCTCAGGTCCAGTCTGGACACTCTTAGCCTTTTGGTTGATGGGAGCTAGGTATCAATTTGTTCATTCAAAAGGCTTTACCTAATGGTCACCCACAGAGGAGAGACATAAATTGCTATTCAGAGGGCTGAAAATGGCCTGAGATGATTTGACTCTGGGCTTGTAACATTCCACTCCCTCTACCATCAGTGACAGTTTAGTCAGTTAACTGCAGAAGGGTCAGTGGGGGCGGGGGATGCCGCTCCTTTCAGAGAACTGTCATCCACGCACACAATAATAAATAATGTTAAAGATTAAATAGTAGGGTTGACAAATACAGAGGAAGACACACACATCAGCCTCTGGCCTCCACATGTAGGGAGAAGAGGGAGGAGGGGGGATGGAAAAGGAAGAGGGAGAGAAGAGAGGGGAGAGGGAGAAAAGAGAAAATAGCCCACATGGAAGTTAGTGCAGAAGCCCATAAAGTGGCCAAAGAGTCAAAACTAAACAAGAGTAGAGTGTGGGGTCCTAAATAGGACAGCTGTGGCACACATGCCAAGGCTCGGGGAACATCACAAAGAGGAGAGAGAATAGAACCAGGAGATAAGCAGCAAAACGATGTCTGGTGGACCAAACACAGCCATTGCCCCCATGGACTCCCTGCTGCTGTGGTTATCTGCATAAGACCTGGACAAGATTGGCCTGTCAACATTTCATCATCATGAATGGGAAGGGATCCTCCCCCAGGAATTTCCCGCAGTTATCGACTAAGGGGTTAGGATGTCATTGTCTTCTGCGCTATAAACATGATAAATTGCTTATGCTCCAGGAAAAACTTCTCTCCCACACTCATGCAAGAAACCCTAAATAGCCTCAGTGGGAATGCAGGAAGGAAAATAAGGTTTCAGCAAGCAGAGACAGGGGGATGAAAGAGAGGGGAGTTGGGATGACATAACCAGAATTTACTACATGCGTGTGTAGCATTATATTACATACACATACAATGCTGTCGAAGAACAACAGGATGGGGAAGGGGGAAGAGACTCTAAACCCTGAGGAATCAAGAGACAGGGTAGCAGATGCCTAAAGGCACAGGAGGCTGAGGCAGAAAGATGGTGAGCTTGAGGCTGTAGTAAGTAGAGTCCCCATCTCAGAGAGCGGGGAGGTGTTGAGTTACCACCTCTGCAAGGAGTTAATAGAAGGTGGGTCCTTGAGCAAAACCTTGGCTTGAAGACACAGGCATCTGGGGGATGAGTCCAGACAAGCTGGTCAGGCAGATGGAATGGGGGTTGGGAGTGTCGGTATCTTGTTCTTTCCTGTCTCCTGTCCTCGCATGGCATTCTTGTTCTTTTTTCTGTTCCTCTAGCGCAGAACCTGCTCGGCCTCTTCCTTCCCAGAACAGCCGACTCCAAAAGAAGGAAGAACGATTCGGCGTGCTCAACCAGATCTTCTGCACAAACAAGAAAGAAGAGCAGAAAGCCCATCCGAAGGACCACAGCAGGGACAGACACAAGGAGGAGGACACCTCGGAAGTCAGTGACATCATCACCACCTTTGACAGTGTCGTGGATACCAACTGCCAAGATCAGCCTGGTGATCAGGCGGCTATGGTTGTCTTTAAGAAGAGGACCTCAGAGAATTCAAAGTATCTCTTGCCAGAAAGGAAACCCCTAGCCCGGAAAGGACTTCCACCAATCAGAACACAGAGTCTCCCACCCATCACTCTGGGCAATCACTTCCTGACAGCCTCCCATGGAGTCACTTCCCATGCTGGCCTAAGCTCTGGTCCTCAGCACACTGCCCAACGTTCTCAGAAAAGTCGAAGTGAACAGGACTTATTAAGTAACAGGACTGGCTGCCAGATGTCACTAGATAATCCCTGGAAAGGTGACACTAACCAAGGGTTCTCCTGCAAGGCTTGGACCGTGTCTTCTTCTGATAAGTTACTAGACAGGCTATTTGCTGGCCAGCCCGGTCACCAGGAGCTCTCTGGGCCACCTCATCTTCCTCATCTACATAATCCCTCACCAGGTAATGGCCTTACTTTCTTCTCCCCCTTTTTAAAAGCCTCTGTCATATGTGGAGTGTCTCTTTGTAGAGTCAAATTAGTAATTGCTAGGTTTGTACCACGTACGCAATGGTAATAAAATAGTAGCTACAAAGTTCGAGGACTTCTGGGAAGTGAAAACTTTCAGCTTTTCCACCCTCAGTATGCTGAGGTATAAGACTGTTCTCAAAAAAACAAAAAGAGGATCGCTATTTCCTCTAAGAGATTCTTTATTAGAGTTGTATGGCACTCTTATTCTCAAGATGCTAATTTGCTTGTGCATTTAGCTGTGTGTTTAAATCATCATTCCCACTCCAACCAAGATCTACCCCACCGAAACCTTTGGTGAGAAGACAGCAATACCTCACTGGGACCTGTGTAGAAAGGGTGTCCTGTTTGCACATTCATGGTTTATATCTCCCCACATGTTGTATTAGGAGCGGCGGGCTACGTTCCTGGCACCTGGCCACCCGCACGGCTAGCTTTACCCGAAATAATTAAAAGAAAACTGTATTCTTTTAAGCACTGTTTGGCCCATTGGTTTTAACCTCTTATTGGCTAGCTCTTACATATTGATCTAACCCATTTCTAATATTCTGTGTAGCACCATGAGCTGGCTTACCAGGAAAGATCTTAAACTGCGTCTGTCTGGAGTGGGAGAATCATGGCGACTGCCTGACTCGGCTTCTTTCTCTCAGCATTCTGTTCTGTTTACTCCACCTACCTAATTTTCTGTCTTATTAGGCCAGTTTTCTTTATTAGTTAACCAATGAAAGCAACAGATAAGATACAAGACCCACCTCCATCACCCACACAGCAAAGGCCTGCATGGCTCTTCTCCCTCTCCCTCACCCAGAGCTTCCAATGTCATTCAGTGCTTTGCTTATGCTTCCAGACACACTTCACACATTGGTGTCTAGGCCTCTACTTACAAACATGAACTCTCTTTCCTCTTTTCTGTATCCCTGATCCCAACAGTTCCGAGGACTCTCAGTTTTTCTGTACTGTTGTTCTGCTCTCAAACTCAAATAGCCGTGTCCTGAGCTCTAAACATAATTTCTACAAATAATCACGAACTCTGTACATTCCCCCTTGAAATAATTATCGTACTAAAGAACTTAAATTTGGATGGAGGATATTGACTCACACCTTTAATCCCAGCACTCAGGAGGCAGCGGTGGGTAGATCTCTATATAAAAGACAGTCTGACTTACATAGAGAGCTCCTCGCCAGCCAAGCCTACCTAGTGAGGCCCTTTCTCAAAAAATAATTTAAAAACCCTTACATTTTATATACATATAAGCAGTATATATTAAAATATTTTAATATTCCATCATTATAAATAAAGCATCACATTAAGCCATTTAAAATAAAAAAACTTGTTTGCTTTTTGAGAGGGTTAGCGTTGAACTTACTCTGTAGCTAAAGACAACCTTGACTTCTAATCTTCTGCCTTCACCCTCCCCGTGCTGGATTATAAGTTTTTGCCATCTTGCCCAGCTCTCATTTTTATTTCTTTAAAAAATTGATTCATATGGGATTCTGGGCCCCTCTGGGGCCCAGAACAACTCTCCTGCATGCATCTTACGACTTCATGGCTCTTCCCTCAAGCCCGTGAAAAATAATCTACACAGCTGTTAGTCCTTGTGACCTGTACATCAAAGATGTTATGTAAGTCACGCTAGGGGAGACTAATAACGCATTGCCCATCTGGGCGACCACCAGAAATGGTGGGGTTTGTTTTCATTTGTTTTTGAGACACAGCCTCTTTCTGTAGCTCTGGAATTTCCTATGTAACCTGGGTACGCCTTGAACTCAAGGCGCTCTTCCTGCCCCAATCTCTCAAGTCCTGGGACTATGTCCATGAGCCACCATACCCAACACAAAATTGATGGTTTTTAAAATCATGGGTGTGCTGACACATGCTTTGAGCACTAGAGGGGTGGCTCAAAGCAGGAGAGTCAGAAGTTCTGCTACATAGTGAGTTGAAGGCCATCTTCTTTCTTCAGCCAGTCTGTAAACAAATCAAAAAACAACTAGAGGTTGGGGGGAGACATAAAATACAGAGAGTTGGCCAGTGTAACCGAGCCTAGGCCAGCCGTGTTCGTCAGATGGTGGTGGTGAGCACTAGAATGCTGCTCTCTCACAGAGTGTTAGAGAATTCAGTCTTGTTATTTTGAGGGTTTTACTCTTAACAACGGTTCTTGAGTCCTTGAAAGATGAGATTTGGGCTTCCAAAGATACATACAATTCTATGGCCTCCTTTAATAAACACGCAGCAAAAGAATGTGGCCCGTCTAGCAAGAGTTCTGTCTTACACTCATAAGCAGTAGACTGAAGTAGGCATTGCCCAGTCTTTTGGTGACAAGTGTGATCTCCAGAGACACAGCTTCCTTCCATCTGCAGGGTGCTCAGCCTGACCCCTAGCTTCCCTTCTCTAGGTCTGTCACAGCCCAGTGCAGCAGCAGGAAGGAAGGGGTAGCAGGAGGCCTCCCAGCTCAATCAGCTCCCACTCAGAAGTCCTCTGCCATAAGGCTCACACTCCTGCTTGCATCTCACTGGCCAGAACTTGGGTCACATGCTCACACCTATCTACAAAGAGGGTTGGGAATTGTAGTCTTTATAGCTCTGGGCCTTGTTCTGAGCTCCAAATCTGATTTCTGCTTCTAAGGGAGAAAAAAGAGAGTAGGCATGGGGAAGGAAACTAGTGGGCTCTGCCTAGTGTATCATTCGAACACTTCTATATCATTTGAACAAAAGAACATTAAATACAATTGCTTTGAGATTGGTTCAGGCCCCAGAGAAGTAACCAGTGAAGTCCTCAGGAGGCAGAACAGCGAAAAGGAGAAGTGAAAGTTACTAAGGGATTCTAAAGATGTGAACAGCGCTTATAGCAAAACATTTATTTTAGCCAATACTTATTAGTGCTAGTTATAGCTAGGAGCTTTCAAAGAAACTGAGTCATGATAACACAAATCTCCTTAGAGTCTTTTGTAGTAGACTTGTTCGTTCCCGGCTGCCCAGACTGAAATAATTACACAGAAACTATATTGTTTAAATCACTGCTTGGCCAATCACTTAAGCGTATTGCTAGCTATCTCTTATATCTTTGGTTAACCCAGTGCTATTATTTTATATTTTACCATGAGGCTCGTGACCTACTGGCAAGGTTCTGGCGGGCAGCTTGTGTCTTTTTTCTCTGGCGGCTCCATGGCAGCTCCTGATTCCACCTTCTTTCTCCCAGCATTAAGTTTCGTTTTCCTGCCTAGCTCTACTCTGCCCTATCACAGGCCAAGGAGCTTCTTTATTCATTAACCAATAAAAGCAACACATATACAGAGGAGCCTCCCACACCAGTCTTTGGCCCAAAAATGAGCTTCAAGGGGCTCACAACTGCTAGATGATTACACAACTGAACTTGGGGCTTCCTGAATGTAAGAAAACATTCCATCCCATCCCCAGCATAACACTGGGGGATAGGAGCTAACTTTATGGATAGGCCTGGGAAGGGAAATAAGGAAAATGTATTAAAGTCAAGATGTAGTCTCTGAGGGCACAGCTGGCTCCAATAATCCACTCCCTTGAATTTCATCTCATCTTCTAAATTCCTATCACGTCCTGTAGCTTGTCAGATTGTGGATCTTCAATGGAGTAGTCACTTCTCCAAAGCCCTGTCACTGCACATAGCTCCATGGAGAGCCAAGCCTTCACGCATGAGCCTTTGGAGGACATTTCAATTCCCAAACCCACAGCATTTCTCATCTGCAGAGTGGGAGACAATCCCTAACTCACAGGGTCGTGGGTAGCTGTTAGGATTAAGTGAGTTTAAGGCTGGGGAGATGGCTCAGTACTTAATAGGAAATTGTGAAAGCCTGAGCGTGGATCCCTAGAAATCATGTAAAAACTAGGTATGTGTGACAGCCTTGGAAAGAAAGAAACAGGGAACTACCATGAGCAAGCTACCTAGGAAAACTAACCATATCAGCCAACTCTGGGTTTGACTGAGAGACCCTGCCTCAAAGAATAAGATAAAAATGATCAAATATGATTATTAACACCAACCTCAGACTACCACATGCATATATATACAAGAGCCTACACATGAAATAACTAATGCCACGCACACTTGCACACACTCACTTTCACACTCACACATATATACACTCACATACACACTCTCACACATGCTTACACACACTCACATACATTCACACACACACAAACACACACTATCACATGTACATACTGTAGGCAGAGTTTTCCTGTCCTAAAGCTGCTCTCAAATAAACACACTGAGGCTTACATTAACTATAAATGCTCAGCCAATAGCTCAGGCTTATCGCCAACTAGCTCTTACATTTTAAGTTAGGCCATACTCCTTATTTATACTCTGCCATGCAGAGGTATCTTTATTAGTATGGCACATTCATCTCCTACTCCTTCTCCATCTGGCTGGCAACTCCAGATTCTGCCCTTCCTCATCCCATCTTTCTCAGTTAGGCTTTCCCACCTAACTTTATCCTGTTTGGCTATTGGCCAGTCACCTTATTTATTAAACCAATCATCTCAGTGGATGAACCCCTCATGGTCTTGTCTTCCTTGCTCATACTCTCCTTCCACTCTTCGACTGGATCTTGGGAGTTCAGTCCAGTGCTCCAGTGTGGGTCTTTGATACATTGTTTTTAGGACTACTGAATCTTTTGCCTTAAATTCAAATGGCCTGGGCCAGTGAGATGGCACAGAAGGTACAGGAGCTTGCCTCCAAGGCTGGTGACCTGAGATCAGTTCCTGGAAGCCACAAGGTAGAAGGAGAGAACCTACTCCCACAGGTTGTCCCCTGACCTCCGTACACAAGCTGTGACTCAAGTACACATACGCATATAAGTAGATAGACGTAGGTAGGTAGGTAGGTAAGTAGGTAGAGAGAGGCAGAGATGATAGATGAATGGATGGATGGATGGATAGACAGACAGACAGACAGACAGACAGACAGATAGATGATTGGCAGATAGATAATAGATAGATGACTGATAGATAGATAGATAGATGCATCCATACATGTATAAATGTAATGATGATTGGTAGATAGATAGATCCATACATGTATAAATGTAATAATGGCAGATAGATGAATAGATAGATAAATGCATCCATATATGTATAAATGTAATAAATTTTTGCTTAAAAATCAAAAGGGCTCGCTAAAGTGGTTGAAGTCATTATTTTGGGCAGGTTGAAATTCCATGAAACTTCCAGGTTTCCACGACCAACCTTAGTGTGGTGAAGCCCTTGGATAGTTCTGTAGCTTTTGCTGAATGGTCCCTTTAGCTTAGGATCTCTCTTCTCTCCTGGCCAGGTTCAGCAAGACTAATAGGAGTAGTGGATTCAGCTGTCTGAATTCTGGGCATCAGCTCTTCCGTGCTTGCTCCCCAAATATTCATCTGTACCGGAGCTTGCTCAGTGTTTATTGAGAGCCGTCAGTGGGCGGCATGAGGGATGAGGAAGAACACTCAACCTAATGAGCTGGAATTTGGCATGCCTCAGCTTAACTCACTGCCAGCAGCGTGCAGAGAAAATGGAACAGAAAGATCTGTGGTGTTTTCTGCTAGCTTAGTTATTTACAGGCCTCCACAAGAAAAGAAGGAGCTCACTTCCTTGTTTTCCTCAAGAAAGAGCTTGCTGAAGAACTTTCTAGATTATCCCCGTAACTATGCACTCTTCAGGCCAGGTAGGTCAGCACCAGTGACCCCTGCATTTAAGCCCAACAGCAACTTTTCCAGGACAAAAGCCAAATTCCTAACCAGGCAAACACAGCCCTCGCAGTGTGGGCTAGCCCATGTCTCACTCTCAGGGTACTTCCCATCTCAAAGTCCCGCCACACACCACCCCTCATCAGTTCTGGACTAGCTCTCAGTTCCTTGAAACCCTGCCACCTTCCCATTGCATGACACCTTTGCCTGTATTAGTTTAGTTCCTATCTTCTCTGTGTGACAGATTCCTACAATATTTTAAGAGCCAGCTCATGCTGAGCACAGGGGCACACACCTGTGAGTTGGAGGTCAGCCTGGGCTACATGGGAGAGCCTTTTTTAGGGTCTCAGGCCAAAATGCATCTACTGTTTGAAGGTCACAGTGACACCTATAAAGGTGATTCCTCCTTATTTTCATCAGTGACACTGGAAGAGAGATTTTTTATTCCCGTTTCCCACTTTCTAGACGAAGCCCTTGAGACTCTTAGAGGTTAGCTCACCTGCCTAAGGTCTCAAGACCTCAAGAACATCTCTTCTGTAAGGCTTAGGTCTGAAATGTCCTCCAAAACCTTGTGCACAGACACATAAAGTAACTAGTGCAATCCTCTCTTTCCACGGAAGTGAGCGACATAAAGTGTCACAGCACTTCTGGGGATGTCAGGATCCTGTGTAAACACAGAGTAGGTCTGGAATAAGTGATCTCTAAACAACACAAGTAATTGCTGACTTTAGTATTTAATGTCACCCAGGAGGTGTGTTCCCTGAAGGTTCCTAAGATACCCATAAGAGAGCTTTCAGCTATGCACAGATCCATCCTATCCCTCAGAACAGAGCAGAAGGCCAGCATGGAACCTTCCAGATCACTATCCACTCTCCCATCCAGTATTTCTTTGCTGCCTAGGGAAATAGGAGAACGTAAGTTTTAAGGTGAGATACAGGTAGTCTGGAGTCTAGGTTCAGTCCTTGAACATATTTAGAATTCTCCAAGCCTCAAGGTCCTCGTTTGGCAAATGAGGAAGATAACAGTTGTCAAGGCAGAATGGGACCACACCTACAGCAGCTGGTGCCATCCTGACAACAGTGGGTTCTGAATAAACAGCATCCATAACCAGCTCTATCTAGTAATATGGATTTCTTCTCATGCATGACTCCATCGGGGGTTGAAAATATTCTACTCAAGAATGTTTCCTCTCTAAATGATGGATCCTGGGGTTATTTTACTTTTAAGGTTAAAGGAATGAAACACAATGGCAAAGTACCAACCTCATAAACAAATCTTTGCTCCGTTTCTGTCATACGGCGCTGCTTAGGTGACTGCCATGCATAGTAGGCAGAGTCCTGACTCATGCTCCCTGTCCCTTATTCTAAGGATTGCTTTGTCCAAATAGAAGGAAGACCTGAACCCAGTGGACTTTGCTGCATGCAGATTCCTTATTAGACTACTAGGCAAAGACCTGGTGCTTCACTTGCAAAGATTCTGATTAATCCATTTGGGGTGTTATTTTTAAACTGAACCTAATCTTATCATTTTACCAATAAAGACTCTGGAGTCAGATGCTGGGGTGAAAACCTGCTAGCTCAGAGAGGCTGAGAAGCCACCCACTGACCTTCCTCCTTAGCCAATGTCCCAGAAAAAGTGAGGTTCTGTTCAATAGTTGCAAATCAAAAAGGCTACCAAACTCAAAGTCCCTCCCTCCTACTTCCTGCGTGTTTCTCTGTTTCCCTGGCTCCCTCTGACTCTCTATGGCTACTTCCTATCAACTTGTCACTGGCTCCACTTCTTGATCCATGGTTGATCTTATTTAACTAATGCAATCTCAGGGTTCACAGTATGATCAAATATCCTGCAACAGGGTGTGGCCAAGACAGCAGTAACTTTAACCTAAGCTCACCTCACGGTCTGTGCAGTTGAGATGCCAGGATAGGTGATAGCGCTAATCTACATGACTGGTATTTTTCCAACTTCAAATTTTATCAGTTTAACTCTTGAGAACAACTTGTTGTGCTTGCTTATGACAGTAAATGCCTTCTGGATGTGGCCAGAGGGCCCAGTGGGTAAGGATGCTCTGTCACCTAGTCTCCTGACCTGAGTTCTAGCCCTGGGATAGCAAAGGAAGAATTTTTATGTGGTGGAAAGATTAGTTAGGTAGCACATAACACAACCCAGAGCAAAGCCAGAGGCCAAGCTTAGTAGCTCATGCCTACGATGCTAGTGCTCAAAGGGCTGAACTCCACACCCACATGAGTGCATGCGTGCACACATACACACACACTAAAATTATTTTTAAGTAAAACAAAAACCCCACTTCCCCCCCACACATGACATACCCCCATGGGTGAGTAAATTTAACAAAACATTTTGTTTAATGCCTTCTCATTTAAGGCGTGAGTGTAATAGGGTGTGGCCATTATTATTGCCATTGTGTGTGTTACTTTACGGGACCTTCAACAACTCTGACGCCTCTCTTCTCCACTGGACTTTATGATTTGCTTTTGGTTGAGTCTCAAATGATTGATATGAATGTGTTTTGTTCCCAGGACAAACTCTGCAGCATCTCTCCCCAAACAGACCTAAATTCAGGGATCTCCCTCTCACTCGGAACAGCCTTGCACCTCTGCCGGACCAAAAATGTAAGTACTCGCACACCCCCTCTCATCCCCCCCCAGCGCGTTCTCCACAAGCATTAACACGTCTAGACAAACACAGCAGCTCTTCACCTCCTTTCTATTTTTTCAAGAGTGTCAGGTGCCAATACTTGTGCACAGAGAACATCCCTGAAAGGTCCTGGAAATTAGTAATGCCTACTTAAAAAAGAAAACCTTTTCTCCCCTCGGGGAATTTTGTTTGAAATGCAAACACAATAGCGGAAGTTTGTTTAGCTATGTATTATTTAATGTCTTTAAGAATGGACCTTCAGCTGGGTCTGTAGGGGCGTGGCTTTAATGCCAGCTCTCAGGAAGATCAGCAGTTCAAGTCTAGTCTTGGGTGTCTAATGATGGAATCTGGAGCCAAGCCTCTGCTACATGAGACAAGGCTCAGGAAGGGAGGGGGTCCGAATGTGACTGAGTTCTTTACTGGGTGAGACTTGGAAACTATTTACTTGCAGAGCAAACATTGCTAAGAAGAAAGGAAGTGCTTGGTTTGTTGGGGCTTGGTTCTGCTTTGTTTGAGGCACGGTCTCACTGTATAGCCCAACGTGGCCTTAAATTCTCAGTCCTCCTACTTCAGCCTCCCAGATGTAGAATTACCAACCAGTCTGTTCCAACATGCTTAGTTTCTTTAGTCTGCTTTATTAATTTATAGTCACATTATTTTATCTAAAACTATTGTAATATAAAGCATACTGTCTTAGACCAGAAATCTTCAAACTGGATGAGCCTAAATATCACCTGATATGCTTATTATAGTGATCTAACACCCAGAAATTATGAGTTTATATATCCTTACATCCATATTAGGAGGCGGGTTTTATCACTACTCCCATTAGACAGGCATGAAAACTAAATCCGGAAAGGACTCCCCAGCATCACTTGGGTAGCACCTAGCACAACGGGGAGCACAGCCAGAGGCCCCGCATGCCTCATGCCTGTAGCGGTAGTGCTCAAAAGGCCGAAGCAAGACGACAGAGCATGAGGCCAGCCTGTGCTACATAGCTATGCATGCGCGTACAGCCTGAGCAATAAAGATATTATCTAAAACAATCATAAAAAAGAATCAGCTGCATCATGAAACAAGTCAGTTTAGTTTCTTCTTTATCCTACCCTGTTTAACACACACACATACACACTCACAACCCCTCCACATTCAACTGTGAGTTAGATCACTTTAGAACTGCCCTAACAATTCCAGACACGCTCCTAAACCTTCCCCTCTGTAGCTGCAATAACAACGCGATCATGATGAGACCGTCAGAGGATTAAATGAGACAACATACTTACATGCCTAAGACACTTGGTGTATTTATTTACACAGAGTGAGTAGGCAAGGCGCCCTCTGTTCCCTAGGGTAGAGCCTGAACGGGGCCAACCAAGAGTTCTAGGACTCTGAGTCAAGACAGTGAACTATGGGTTCGTGGTACAATGTCACCTTTTCATAGTGATGTCAACTCAGAGCTGGAGCCATTTGTCCAAAGTCAGAGAGGTAGAGGTAGAGAGCCAGGATCCCTCCCTCCGTGACAGGCTGATCCTCTGCCCTTACTGATTAGTGCCAAGAGAGGATTCTGAGTGGTGTCCTAGAGAAGCCCAGGCAGCATTCACTTTCAGTCAGCTCCTTGACCTCGAATGTAGCCTGGTGAAGCCAGAGAGGCCTTCTCAGTTAAATTCAGGGCGACAAGAAAGATCTCTAATCAGTTTTGCTGAACGCAGAAAAAAATCGAACAAGCTGAACTCTTTCTAAAAGAAACCCGAGAGCCTTTGGAGGTTTGCATCAGAGCTAATGTCTCCAGGCTCTTTCAGAGCAGCGTGCTGAGCTGCTCCAGCGCCAAGTGCCCTGCCAGGCACGCACAGCCAGATCCCGTGGAATCCGAGCTGTCGCAATCCTGTGTTTGTGCATTTTTCAAATCCCTGATGTGTAGTAGGCCTGGTTAAATATGAACACACAGGTTTTCTCCTTAGTCCAGCTCCCACCAACACAGGCTTCTTAGAATGTGCTTCCGCTCCTCGAGAAAGCGCAGGGTTCTCCTGCGCCATCCCATAGGAGCCTCTGGGAGAAGCAAATCTCCAGCATCTTTCATTCTATCCCCTGACCCTTCTCCAACCCAGTTCTGTCTGGAGAACCCCTGAGAACAAACCGAGTACTTCCAGCGATTCCAAGCCAGCGGGGTCACGGCCCACCAGGTGAAGAGAGTAAGCCGTCTGCCAGTCCCACCCACGATGAAAACTGACTGGGGTCGCGCCCTGTGGAAATCTAGAAGATCTATATTTTTCAACTTCTGCGGGTGAGATTACTCTAGTTTATATGAGCAAAGTCTTAATTTAGTTAACTGTGTTCTACAAGCCATTCACAGTTTTATAATTCAAGATTCCTTATTTCAAATAAACATCCTTCCTAAATACCACTTAAAATCTTCGGGTGCGCAAACACCACCAAGTCTATGAGTTCCTGTGAGCCCCCTACACACTGTAATTCAGAAACAAAATACATCACTGGCAGGAAGATTCAGTATGTTTCATTCATGTGTATGGCATGTTTGCTGTTTTTTTCTGGGTTGTTTTGGGGTTTGTTTTGTTTTGTTTTTGTTTTTGCTTGTTAGATGATTTTATGTATTTTTTAAGTGTATGCTTTGCTGAATAAAAAAAAATGTTTGAGAAAAGTAAACCCTAGACTTGCTCTCCACATTTATTTCCATCCTCGGCCCGACAAAGCTTAATTAAAATCCAGGACTAATTTCCTATCGTAATCACAGGGTATGGCTACGAAACTCACAATCTTCTGCAAAATATTTTCTGAGATTGTCAGCTCTTGGCTAAGACCCAGGTCACTTGACAGCGTATGTGTTTTGTCTCTGTTATTTAATTATTTCCACCTTCTGTTGTTTTCAGCCACATCTGATGCCCCAATAATAAGAAGGGTCATGGGAGCTAGCAGGGTGTGCTTCCTGGCCTGACTGAATTTCCCACCGTTCCTCAAATATTGTGCATGTTAAGAACTCTTTTCTGTTTCAAAATAATGCTTTTTTTTTTATGCCTTCTAGGCCTTCCCAAAGTTGAGGCTTAGCAAAGTTTCTGGAAGATTACTGTTAAGTATTTTGAAAATTCCTGGTTTTGGGGTCCCTCTGCCAATGCAATCAGCCAAATCAAGCAAAATTAATACGATCAGGTTTAATAAACAGAGCAAAGCAAAGCAGGGCACTCCCAGGTGACTCTCAGAAGTGGGAGGAGAAGAAATCACAGGGCAAGTCCAGGACCCAGGCCTTAAATACCCTGGAGGTGTGGTCTTGAGCATCTCAGGAGGAGGAGTTGCCCTTTGGCAGGCTTTCTGAGGGGCGGAGTTAGGAGAGGGAGGAGGGGAGCTGAGGCAGAGCTTCCCCCTAAACAACTACCTCTTTCACTGAGAAGGTGGTGTAGCTGGAGGCCTTGCCCAAAGTCACCTGAGGTGACAGTCACTCCGTGTTATTGCAGTGTCTGCAGAGTTTGGAACCTTGTCAAGTGTAACCTTCACTACTTTATATTAGGGTTATTCTCTCGTGAGAAAAGACGCTGCTGTTACGATACGGAGCCTCCTTCTGGCAGGCTATTACAAGACACAAGGTAGACCCTCACACTCTGCCTCCCCACCCTAGGGAGTAGAGATGTAAAGAGGGTGTTGTCAGGGGCAGGAGTGGTTAGAAGTGATGAGGGCGAACAGTCCTGGATGGTTGTGCTTGAGGCTGGGAAAGAGAAAGCAGATGGTTCAACCTCCTATACTGAGCAGAAGCTGAGGGGAAGCAAATGTCCTATCTTACAGAGGAACCTTTTCTTTTAGTTTAATTTATTTATTTATTTTACATCGCAACCACGGTTTCCCCCTCTCCTCTTCTCCCTTTCCCCTCCACCCAACCCGCACCCCCGCCGCCTCCCTTCCCCCATCCACTCCTCCTCTGTTTCTGCTCAGAAAGGTGCAGGCCTCAGCAGGGATACATGATGTTCCCTGGGAAAGTGAAATCGAAGCGATTTCATGGGTGCACTGGGGGCAGGTGAGGATGGGAACATGAGGGATCAGGTTCAGGGGGAATGGATGGAGGCAGAGAAAACTGAAAGAGATGACTGGAAAGGGGGAGCATTTCAGGGTCAATGTGGAAACCTGGTGCTAGGGAAATTCCCAGGCATCCACAAGGATGACCCCAGCTAAGACTCTTAGCCATGGTGGATGTATAGCTTGAACTGGCCATCACCCGTGAGCAGGCAAGATTTCCAGTAGAGAGGGACGCCAACCCAGCCACACAACCTTTGACCTACAGTCTGTCCTACCTGTGGGATGTGCTGGGGTAAGGGCGGTACAGAGATTGTAGGAGTAGCCGACCAATGACTGATCCAGCCTGAGACCCATGCCACCAGAGTGAGTCCACCCCTGGCACTGCTTGGAGCACAGGACCCAGAGGCTGGATGGCCCAAAGACCTAGGATAGAACCAAATGCAATTGGAGAACACAAAGTATTAATGTAATGATGCCTAACGATATTCTGCTATACTTGGTGACCACCCCAATTGTCAACCAGAGAGCCTTCATACAATAACTGGTGGAAACAGATGCAGACCTGACACCACGCGCGTCTGCACTCTATGTGCCACCATACAGTTCATGAACCGGGCAAGGGGCTGGAGATTGAAACACACAAAGACACAGAGACAGAGACACAGGTCATCCTTGATGCCAGAATGCCCCAAGAATGCCCCCTTATTGTGTTCAGGGGCAGCTTATATATGGATCCTTAACTGATAGCCACGCCTCAGCCAAACCTACCAGAAACCACTCTCCTGCCATCAGGGACTCCTAAGGGTCTCGTGCTCAGAGCAGCTGTAGGCACTCAGATCAGGGGAAAACAAGTTGATTACAAGAAATTCAGGATCTGGGTTCACAGCTCCCAACACAGACCCACAACTGAACATTGGGCTGAGCTCAGGGACTCCTGCTAAAGAGAAGGAGGAGGGATTGTAGGAGCCAGAGGGGTCAAGGAACCTTTAAGACGTAGCTTCCAAAAGGTTTTCTTTTCCTGCCATTTTGTTTGTGGAATGCTTTTGTCTTTGAAGCCTACCTGTTTGTAAGCATCAGACTATTAACTTGTTCAGTGTTTTACCTGACTACTTTAGAATCCATTTTCACCCACTAGAAAAACGCCTTTCTCTACTCTACCTAGACTAGTCAGGATAGGCCAGCTTCTGCTTCAGTAATAAACATCCCCAAAGTCTCATTGGTCAAGGCATTTTGTTCCTCAGCCACAACAGAGGGCCCCTACCCATTGGCAGAGTTGGCTAGTATAGATTCCATCTCGACACGGTTTCCGTGGTGATCAAAGCTGAGGAAATGAGCTGTGAATCACCATTTCCTCTCACGTTTCCTTTGCCAAATCAAACTGTGTGAGCGTGACTAACCTCAAGTGGGGGAGAAGTACAGAAGTTCAGCCTCTTCGTATCTACAGGAAAGAGGGAATTAAAATGTTAATAAATGATCATAACAATGGACACACTAACCGAAACGGAGAGATGGAGAGAACCCCCGATTGAGTAGATGATAACAAACAAAATTTTAAATGTATTCATCTACGGATAAAGCCACTATCACCTAACATCTGGGTTGACTTAGGTACACACACGAAGAATTTTCCAGTATTGGGCCTTTTGTTCAATTTGGCATGGGAATTTTTGTTAGCTATAAAGATGTGGGTGCTGTTACTGCCACCTCTTCAAATAGAGCAGCTGCCCCTCTGCCACGAAGCACATGGCACAAGTTGGTCATTGGCTGCTCTTTAACTGACAAAACTAGAGACTGAGAACTACAGTTTGCATCTTAAATGGTTGTCAAAGGCCTGTGTATTAAAGGCATGTGTCATTTGTTTCCGTGTATAAACAGATTGTTTCATTTGACTTCCTCTGTCAAGATCTATGATTGGCCCAGTCATTCCCCTCTCCCTCTTACAGACACATAGTGTGAGGCAGAAAGACAAGTTAAGAAACTTGCCCCCCATTACATGGCTAATAAATGACATAGCCAGGCTTACTAAGTAGGTTTCTTTTGTCCCAAAGCCCACACACAGAATGCCCAAACTATCACTTTGCTGGTTCAGAAACTCATTCTCATCTCATAGTACAGTAAGTCCTTGTTGACTTGTATGCAGTCTGTCTGTCTGCACAGGCAAGGTAAAGCTACTGTCACTATGGGCAGGAAGTGCACAGAAACCTGGAACCTTGTGTTAAATGATCAGGGCTATGGGAAGTCACGGTTATTTTCTCCATATTTCTTAGTTCCCTGTGGAAATCACCTGGCTTAACACTGGTGTCACTTCTGCTAGTGAATACGTAATTCCATTGTTCTCGTCTTCTTGGAAATAAGCCAGTGTAAATAGATTTCTGCAAGTCCAGATTATTTATTTTTTAACTCAACCAAAACGCAGCTTGACACTCGTGTGATTTTTTAGAAAAGCCCTGTAAGTAACTGAGGGAAGACAAACATAGTCATTAATGTTGCTTTGACCTCTAGTCTTTTAAATTAGCCCGTGCTTGTCCTCCAGCAAATGCTTCCTGGCACTTGGAAAGTGGTCTTGAAAACAATCCCCTGGAATCCTTGACAACAACCCCTTGGAGACATGGTTGGAATGAAGTAACTAAGAAAGAATCATATTTGGCCTTATCATGAAATATAATACCTGAGCAAACAAAATTTTAAAAGGCGTATGATAACTCTTGCATATAGAAACCTAGTCTCTTAGCACATCCAAGGAAAAAACAACATTTAAAATCAAGCAGTTAAATTAGAATTGCATATTTTCCAGACAATAACATGGAAATATTAATCAATACTGGTAGATGAAGACTGCCAACAACCTTTCTGTATAGCTTTGTGGTAGAAGGTTTGCCTGATGAGGACATAACAACTCCAAGGTGGAACTGAGGTGACATTTTTGATTGTAGATATGAAGAGAAAACAGAGTATCCGGAAGAGCACAGAGAAAGAAAGTAGTAGTCTGAAAATGACCAGCAGGCTGAACTGGACCTTGGCAGGGGGAGTAAGAGAGTCAAGAGGAGAGAAGACAAAAGAGGAGAAAGGGGGAGAGCGAGAGAGGAAGAGAAAGGGAGCAAAGGAGACAGAGAGAAAACCAAAGGAAAGAGAACAGAGAGGACCAAAGGGCACAGGGCCTAAATGGCAGGGTTGTATAGGAATCAGAAGCTGGGGAGGGTTAGGGTTAGGGTTGGCTCTCTATGGGCTGGAGAGGTTGAGGGTAGGGGGTGGGTGAGAAGAGTTGAGTGAGTGCTCAGGTGTTGAGTGAGCCTAGAAGCTTGCGTCCATTACACTTAGCCATTTGTTTTGGGTTTCTTTTGGACCTGACACCTAGCATGTGCAAGGCTCTGGGTTAGATTCTTAGTGCATGCATGCACACAAGCACACAAGCACACACACACACACACATGTATAGCCTCTCAAAGTAAATGCCCTCCATCATGACTTCCACTCAAGTCTTTAGTTTTCTTGGGTAATTTACCAGGTTCCAAAATATCTTTAGAAGTCAAATCTGGAAATTAAGTAAATTACATCAAAAGCTAGAGCATTTCCAGTCAGCAGGGTGTGCACACACGGCTGTGACTAGGGAGGATAAAAGGAGTTTTCACGCAGATGTATGAAAAACAGGAAATGAGTTGCTAATCATGAAAACTCTAGTCTAAATTTTTTATTAATGGCAAAACACCTTGCAGGTGCTAGCAGTCTACAGGCTCCAAGAAAGCCATCCAGTCAGCTCAGAAGGATGAGGTACTGAAGGGAGGAAGTAGATGATTTTGAACACTGAGTTCATCTGTAAGATAGGAAGTCAGGAGCAGGGCAGAGTCATTGTAACTGACCACGTACAAACAGTGGATGCAGGGACACCAGATATCCAACATCTCTAGCGGGGATGGACAGTGGACCTCCTGAGTCCAAAGAATGAATGTGTAAACCAGAGTTTTCAAGATAAAAGCCTGGGTTCCGGTGGCACCAACAAGCAAGGTTTGGCCACTCATCCTGGTCTGCCGACTAAAGACACAAGTAACAGTGATGAACGGGGAAGGCAAGAGAGATGAAGGGGTCCAGAGATCCCCAAGTCTATTTTCAGGGCACTCTCAGGAGCTTTGGGGTTAAATGGAGAAAGAATTGAGGGAGGAGCAAGAGGAACAAACAGTTAAGTAATCCATTTAATGTGTGGTCTCCTTGGTCATTGTCTTAGTTCAGATTCTGCAAAATGGCACAAAGAAGGAAGGACTTACGGATAAGGGAGAAGAGAGAAGGAGTCCTTGTTGTCTGAGAAGACAAGAGTTCTCAGGAGATGATTATTTTTGCTCCAGGAGACAGCCTTGACCTCACGGATAACTGCCCTCATCTGGCAGGTTGTCAGTCCTCTGAAGTTTACGTTTTCTTAAAATCAAGATCACAGGTTTATGACAGTGGATAGGACAGGTTAGGCAGGCACTTTCCCGAGTGACTGACATGTAAAAGGAGACTGTGCATTGGTTTCCTGGGTGCCCAGACCTGAATAATCACACAGAAACTACATTAATTACAACACTGTTTGACTAACAGTTTGGGCACATTCCTGGTTCTTATATCTTACATTAACCCATTTCTATTAATCTATGTATCACAAAGTTGTGGCTTACCAGTAAGGTTCAGTAGCCTGACTTCACCTTCTTTCTTCCTAAATTCAGTTTAGTTTTCCTGCCTAGTTCTATTTTGCCCTGCCATAGGCCAAAGCAGCTTTTTTTATTAACCAGTGGTAATAAAACATACTCAGAGCATATGTAGGGACTCCTACATCACTGGCATGCCAACCTGCAGAGCATGAGATGCAGGATTTTCTTTCCCCTACATTTAGTTCCCCGGTGGGCCTGAGAGAGAAGTCAGTGCTCTTCAGCAAAAGCAGCTTCAATCAGAAGAAAGAATGAAGGACGTCTTTCTATTGCCTCTATTCGTGTGATGCAGTACCACCTCCAAAAGCTTTAAAGATAAGCCATGTATACACATTGAGCACTCAGACACTGATAACAGATAGACAAGTTATGAGGAACCAACCAGGTCCAGAGATGTCTCCCCTGCAATGAGCAAGTCAAAGCCTGGGCTCGGCCTCAATAAGGGATCCACTTTCCTTGACTAATACCTCATGTCACCCAGAAGATCCCTCACCCCAAAACACTTGGTTCTCACTTCCCAGCAGGATCAATATGACACTGGAGAACATTCACACAGAGGAATTAGTGTTGGTGAAGGGAGGAACTAAAGTCCATTCCATGAAATAATATGTCCTTCCCAACTCTAGCAAATAAAAGCAGTAAGATACATGTGGACAGAAGAGTCGGCAGATGAATGAGGCAAAACATTCGTGATTCTTCCAGGATGTCCTCACTTGGTCTCCAAGTGTTCTACTTTTCTGCCTACCCATTCACATGAACACACACCTCTTGCCATTATTGGCCAGTCCTAGAGGTTGTCACATAAACTATCAACTGTCACGCGCTAGGGGGCCAGAAACTGATTGTGGAAAAGTGTTGCAGTGAGATGGAAATGAAGCTAACTTGCAAAGACTGAACAAAGTGGCTTACAAACTTGCTCAAATCAGTCTGGCTCTGGAGGGTCAGACACACCGAACATCAATCACACTGACATTCAGGAAAAGGAGATGCAAGATTGGCCTCAAATGTCTGTTCACAGGATAGTTTGGTGGGCACTTGCCATTAAAGCTGAATTCTGATCCCCAGAATCCACATAGAAGCCAGGACACAGTAGTGTGTGTGTGTGTGTGTGTGTGTGTGTGTGTGTGTGTGTGTGATCCCAATGCCCTCAGCAACATGGAATGTGAAGATGTAGTCTCTGAAATCTCAAAGGCCGAATAGCCTCTATTCACGGTAGAAAGCAACAAAGAGACAGAAACTCTCAAACCAGGTGGGAACTGAATATTGACACCTGAGGCTGTCCCCTGACCTTCCTATGCCCTCCATGAGATATGCACAGCTGCATTCCCACACATGTACATGTACACAAGCTCACACACAAAGTTACCAAGTGGTGGGATTCACAGATCTAAGAGAACAAATACATCTTCTCTGTATTCCATCAGGGCTCAAGAGGTGGCAGAAATTTAATGACACCCATGGGCTATGAGCATCAGGTTCCTTCTTCATTGAGTTAAGAAGCTCATTGGCCCAACAAGTGAACACAGAGGCTACTGCTAGGCCAAACACCAACTGTATTTGAAAACACTTACTGTAGCCGCTAAATAAATGAGAAGAGCCGAGTTTCAGAAAAGAATGTGAGAAAGTAAGATTAAACAGGAGACACAGTCAAGCAGCATACGTCTCACAGAGAAGACAGAGCGATCACCTCAGACACACAGGACACTGAATTCCAGAAACCCTGAAGACCACCACGGCATACCTAGCCCTGGGTGCTCAACAAGTGGTTTGGGAAAGGGGGAGAGATTGCAAATTGAAAAAATGCAAACACTGTCCCCTCTCTAGCCTGTGAGAGCATTTCTATATGGCTTCCACACTCTGGTTTCCATGCTCTCGAACATGCAAGCACAACATGTATGCTATACTGTGTGCCACAGTCCATATTCAGCAGTAGAAATTTGAATTTCCACAAGGTCATTTGTGTTAGCATAGTAAGATAATGAAGGAAGATTTTTTTTATCATTTAATTAGCTATACTTTTCTTTTTATTTTTTTATTTACTCTTCTCTCATATAATACATCCCAACTGCAGCCTCTCCTCCCTCCGCTCTTTCCCAGCCCCCACCTCCCCTCTCCACCAGGTCCACTGCTGCTCCGTTTCCCTTCAGAAATGAGCAGGCCTCCCAGTGATAGCAACAGATATGATATAACACATTACAATAAGACTAGACTCAAACCCTCACATCAAGGCTGAACAAGGCAGCCCAGTAGGAGGAATGGGTCCCAAGAGCAGGCTAAAGAGTCAGAGTCCCCCCTGAACTGCTGTTTTGTTGTCTCACAAAACCTACTCAACCACAGCATGTATGCAGAGGACCTAGAACAGACCCATGCAGTCTCTGTGACTAAAAACAAATTATTATGGGGTGTTTGCTGAAGCCAATGCTCTCTAGTTAGCCAGAGTCCAGGTTTAAATCCCATACTGAAGAATTCTTGTGAACCTCCTGTTGTCCATCGGTGACTTGAAATTAGTCACAGCAGAAATATTTCACCATGACGATGGGACAATTGGGAAGTCTAATTTTCTTTACCATTTGTTTTGTTTAGATAGTCCTAGATAAAAACATTTTTTAAAAAATATTTCAGATTTATAAACACTCTAAATTAAACTACAACAATATTTTTTTTTGAGACAGGATCTCTCTATGTAGCCCTGGATGTCCTGGGGCTCACTGACCAAGCTAGCATCACAGAGATCCACCTGCCTCGGCCTCCCAAGTGCTGGGATTTAAAGTGTGCACCAACACACCTGGCTCTTAAATACAAAATGTACAGGCTTCCCTCTGGTGAGGCTGATGATAGACACTGATTTTGAAGGTAAAGATAATATGCCTGGGTTTTGCTGTATTAAGTAATAATACCTTATCGGATACAATTTAATGCAGCATTAGAGGAACTCGTGCACTATTGCATGAGTGAGTCAGCACTGCACCCAGAACGGGACTTCCCCTCAAGGTTCACCACGAATTAAACACACCTTTATGCGTACTCACAGGGGACCACTGTCTCTCCCTGGTACATACCCTGCAAACCTCATAACAGCTGCAGATAAGCTGGGCGATGGTGGCGCACGCCTTTAATCCCAGCACTCGGGAGGCAGAGGCAGGTGGATCTCTGTGAGACCAGCCTGGTCTACAGAGCGAGTTCCAGGACAGGCTCCAAAGCCACAGAGAAACCCTGTCTCGAAAAACCAAAAAAAAAAAACAGCTGCAGATAAGTTAGTCAGGTTTCTGTTCAAGGTAAGCAGTTTGGTCTTAACACAGATGATACTCCTATGGCTCATGTCAGGCAGTATTAACACGCCCACCCACTCACACTATTAACACTCAAGAAAGTCAATCTGTGTGCTCCTCCTCAGCTCCTCTTCTATCTAAGAAATAAACAGAACACCCAGCAAAGAACACAAGATGAGAAGGAAGAACATATACTGGCAGGGCAGGAAGGCTGCAGAGACCCCACCCCAATGACTCAGACATCACCCAATGGCAGGGCAGGAAGGCT
>JABTXL010006268.1:31697131-31751259 GCA_025134845.1 Neodon shergylaensis | reverse complement strand
CCCACCCCAATGACTCAGACATCACCCAATGGCAGGGCAGGAAGGCTGCAGAGATCCCACCCCAATGACTCAGACATTACCCAATGGCAGGGCAGGAAGGCTGCAGAGATCCCACCTCAATGACTCAGACATCACCCAATGGCAGGGCAGGAAGGCTGCAGAGATCCCACCCCAATGCCAAGGTATGGGAAGTTTGTTTCTTGAGACAGTTTCTCACTCTGTAGCCCAGGCTGGCTATGAACTTGTTTTCCTTTGACTACCAGCACTATACTTTACTGTACTGTACTATACTATACTATACTATACTATACTATACTATAGCACATATGACCTGCATTTGTCTCCCCACCCCCTCTTTTTTTCCCTTAACAACCTGTTCTCTGGACTGGGCTGACGTGTTTCTGCTAAAAATACAAATGACTGTGATACATTTGTACATTTACTCATTCAACAAATATTTACTGGCTGCTTGGCTCTGCAGCAAAGAGTGTGCAGACCAGAGAAAGAGCAGATTGATAAGGGTACGTGATAATGGACTGTCTTAAACTTACTGGAGAAAAGTCACAAATTTGACTCATATGAATTTTACTCAGGGTTTTTTTTGTGTGTGTATGTGTGTGTGTGTGTGTGAGAGAGAGAGAGAGAGAGAGATTTGAGACCACTAAAATTACTTTTAATAAAACCAAATATTAAGTGTATTTTTTTAATTTTTTTATTTACTTATTATGTACATAGTGTTCCACCTGCATGCATGCCTGCAGGCCAGAAGAAAGCACCAGATCTCATTATAGATGGTTGTGAGCCACCATGTGGTTGCTGGGAATTGAACTCGGGACCTCTGGAAGAGCAACTGGTGCTCATAACCTCTGAACCATCTCTCCAATCCCAAGTAGTAAGTCTAAACATTGCTTCTCTCATCTCTCTTTTATTCTTCCATAAGTCACAGCCACAGAATCCTTTTGTAAGACTATACCTGGGCATGGCAGCATGTACCTGTAATTCCAGCACTTGAGAGGTAGACAGAGAAGGCTCAGGAATTTGTGGTAATCCTTAGCTACGTAAACAGATGGAGGCCAGTCTGTGCTACACGGGACCTTGTTCCAGAAAACAAAACATAGACCATAATTTAATATTGTAAATACTAAATATAGTAGGTAATCCCAGATCTGCGCAAGGATTAAGAGTTTGAGGCTAGTCTGGGCAATATAGCAAGTCTGAGCTATCAGTCTGAGCTACAGTAAGACTCTGTTTTAAAAACAAATGCTGAGTATAAGCAACACTCAATGCAAATTAAAGAGATCGTCCAAGTTACTGGCACTGTGCCTCTTGAGAGTCCCAAAGCTCAGAAATGGAGGCTTTCGGCTGTTATCCCATGGCTAGGATGTGAGCAAACTTGGAATGTTCTTACAAAGGGCATCTGACTCTCGGGAACAACGGACTCGCAGTACATTACAAAGCCCTCCTGGTCTCAGCATCTGTCTCCCCCCCTCCCCCCAATGATCCTTCATATCAGCACACCAGTTCTGCATCCGTGGGCCTGCAGGAAAGGAGACCTGAGTCTTAAGGTTCTAGAACATGTGAGGGAGGAAGGGGTCCTGGGAACCTGCCTCTTTCTTCACCACCCACCTCCAATTGGGTCAGAGCCCTCTATTCTCAGTCCTGGAGATTGGCTTCACAATGCATGTGGAGGCTATCACAATGCAGCAATTTTCCTGTACTCAGTACTTATCCTAGGAGAAAGGCCAGGTTCTTCATGCTAATGGATTTTGAGTTTCTCTTCTCTCAAACCTTCTTTCTCTTCTTTCTTTTTTTTTTTTTGTGATAAAATCTCTTTCTGGAGCCCTGGCTGTTCTAGACATCACTCTGTAAACCAGGCTGGGCTGGACCGCCCAGAGATTCACCTGCCTCTGCCTCCTGAGTGCTGGAATTAAAGACGTGCACCGCCACACCCTAACTCACACAGTTTTTAGGAAGCAAAACAACCTGGGTTTTTTTTTTTGAGTTCCTGTTTTTCCTGGCCACTTGTTTATCTTGGAGTTATCTCGTGAACTCTGGACAGACACCTCTGTGCACAGTTTCCCGGAAGTGAAGACCAGCAGTGAGCGTCACACATCCAGATGTAAGTGAATACAAAGTTGGGGAACACGGAGTCCAGACCATCTCTCCTACGACGATTTCAACATGCAGCTAGTTCCCATGACAGAAGCTCAGAACAACACGTTCCAGGATCTTCTCAGATGTGTCTCATCTTCAGCGTTTGGAATTTAACTAAAGAACCCTTAAACTTAAAAATTAACTTGATAGGATGTGACCTTTTGGCTTTCTGTGACTTGAAAATTTCACCCCCATGAACATATGAGGAAGGGCCTGTTCCCCATTAAGGATAATCTGGAGAAGGTGTCTTGTTAGTGTTTGAAGAGAAAAACGTGAGGGGAGAAGATGGGCCACTTAGCTAGTCTCCACCATCGCTAGGATGCTCTTGGTTGCAAAGAAAAATACTCATCAACAATGACTTTACCCCTTTAATTTTAAACTACCATCAAAAGTAGGGTGCCATGAAGCAGGAGAAAGTATTCAGTCTTCCGTACTTCATCAGCCAGTTCCTATCTCTCACTTTAATTCCTTTTCCATAAATAAAGATTGATTACACACGAACAGTTCTGAATACCTGTTGTGCACACTGGTCCAGGTGGGGAAGCGACTGTTGTGCCCTCTTAAAGCTGCCAGTCACAGGATGTCAGCTCAAATCCCCCAGGTGGTGTTTGCACAGATAAGATCATTATAAAACCTGTCAACTCTCTATCTCAGCTAAAGGGAGGGCAGTCCCCTCAGGGTCGGTACAGGATGCACCGGACATCAAATTCTCAGCTCAGAGGTTGATTTGCTAACCTAGGAGGTGCAAGTGTAGGCGGGGCTGCAAAGACAGGCAGCAAGCTCAGCAAACAAGCAGGGAGCAAGTGTTTTTTGTAGGAGTCGGGTTTTTAAGGCAAGAAAAGAGGAGTCTGTGCTAGGGTGAGTTGGTAAGTCCTGACTGAACATATTAGCCAAACAATAAATTTTGATTGTTGGACCTTGATGGTTTGTCTCAGGAATGAATCTGTGGCCAAATAAGGGAATAGACCTTGGGGGCTAGCTTTAGGAATGGAATCTAATAGGTTTTAGCAAGAGGGAAAAGGGTAAAAGGCAAAAGCCTGATCAGTGCCATGTTTCGCATGCTCAGGCCTGCGAGAGCCCTTCACTCAGGTTCTGACTGACATTTATAAAATCTGTTGACTATTTTGTCCTGCCTGGATCCCAGAGACTCCATAAAACCCAATTCCCAATTGAGTTTCTGCCACTAATGGCCACGACTCCCTTGGGTTGCGTTTCCTCTGAGCATGCTACAATATAAGGGAAGAAATGGAAAAGCAGGAGACAATGCACTTAATTTAGAGAAATTCTTGAACTGTGCTATAAAGAGCAGATTTCATTAGGAGGAAGTTTTCAGAAGGCGTTGGATGGAGAAGGAAGTGGGAGCCACAGGGAGGGGCACCGACCAA
The DNA here is from genome assembly GCA_025134845.1 of Neodon shergylaensis. Taxonomy (NCBI): domain Eukaryota; kingdom Metazoa; phylum Chordata; class Mammalia; order Rodentia; family Cricetidae; genus Neodon; species Neodon shergylaensis. The sequence continues at coordinate 31,747,720 of JABTXL010006268.1, read as the reverse complement.
AGGGACTTTTCACAGCCAAACTATGCACCAAGGAGGAGAGAAACGAAACTTGCAAACAGAAACAGACAATTAAAGCTCCAGCAAAGGAGGGAAGAGAAGAGAAGTAGATGCAGACAGGTGGGGAGTTCGGAAGATGAGAAAACCATGGGTTTAGACAAAGTCGTCAGTAAGGAGAGGGGTAACTAGCGGCTGATAAAATAGATGGGGCCATTGGTTTGGGCTGAGTTCCTTCGCTGAGCTCCACATGGAGTCACTCCAGCCGAAGTTCTACACTCCCAAGAAAGTGACATCCAAATGGACACACAGGCCAGCTTCTGATGGCCAAGACAAGGCTGATCCATCCTTGTGAGTGAGGAAGGTGTGAGCGAGGAAGGTGTGAGCGGGGGAGGTGTGAAAGCCTTTCATTCTCTACCAAGTTTCTTCATTCAGCGCTTCAGACCCTCATCTTGTTGTAGCATGAGTGCCACACAACTCTAGCATCACAATTCAAAGCTAGCTAAGATCTTTAGTGGACAGTACTTTCGTCTGTAGACACAGCCGACCTAGTCTGGTACATCGGACTTGGTTTCTAAGCGTTTCACATTACTACAAATAGTTAACATTCACAGGGTAGTTCAAAGATACAGCCGCTGTTCTAAACTTAGTCCTCATGTTTAAACCTAGCAACAATCCGATCAGCAATACCCTAACTATCGTCGTACACAGTTTGTAAAAGTCTCGAAGCTGAGAAGAGATAAGACAAGGATTCTAGCCCTCACTGGCTGGCTCTAACCCTGCACAACTGTTTCCTCAGAGTGTCTGACCGATGTCGAAACAGTCAGCACTCAAGTCCTCAGAGTTTCTTTTCCCTTGGTGTGTAGGGGGAAGGGTCACTCCTGGCCCTTGGAGGGAGGTAAGTAGGAGGTTCTGCCTGTGAGCCACTGTGATGTGCCCATCTTCCCTGAATCCACTCATAAGGTCATTTACTCTGTCCCCTCTCCAGAAGTCAAGTGCGGAAGCTAGCGAAGGGGGCTCTAGGGCCCTTGAAGATGGGGAAATTCTGACATAAGCTAGCTCACTTCCCTTGCCAAACCCTCAGTTAACCTTCAGTGTTTTCAAGAACTAACCCGCTGATTTATCAAACGGCTGATGTTCAAGAGTTATTTCAGTAGTTATGATTCACCCTCACTCCCTGATCAATACATGGCTGAGGTCAACGAGCCTATCAGGTGATGTTTATCAGGGTGCTTCCAAAACAAGCTGTCATGAACAAGAGTTGGGACTCCTTGTCACAGTCAAATATAAAGGAGAACCTCAGTGGGGGGCCAGAGAGATGACTCAGCAGTTGAGAGCGTGCATACTGCTCTTCCAGAAGATCTGCGTTCAATTCCCAGCACCCAAGTCAGGTGCCTCCCAAAGGAATGTTAACTCCAGCTCCAGAGAGATTGAACATCTTCAGCCCCCGCTGGCACCTGCACTCAAGTTCAGCCACACGCACGCACGCACGCACGCGCACGCACACACACTTAAAAATAAGTATTTAAAAAGGAGACTCTCAGCAAAACAAGGGAGGCTGGGTTTGTCTTCTTCAAGACCAGCAACCTGGCTAAGGAGGAAGTGCCACACTGTTGAAGACTAAGCAGGCTTTCTGCACAAGCCAGTGGAAGAATGAGTCATCCTGAAACTGGACTGGGGGATCCCCAAGATCAAAGTGGATTTTCTCATATTCTGGTTCTCTATCCTCAGGCTCCCAGTTGCAGAAATGTTGGTGAGACTAGAGCCCCGGGTTATGACAATGAGGAGCCAAGACCCAAATATAAACTCACTATGATTAGGGTTTGTTTAACTAGTAAAGCCCTGGCCCACTGGGCTCCAACTGAACTCTCGATCACTCCAGCTGCTGAGGGTGATGACCCCTGGGGGAGGGAGGAAGAACAGAGGGTGTGGGCTGAATGGACACTTGCCAGATTCCCTGAGGAGAGAGATGCCCTTCCTCCCTCATCTCCCACCATGCACCACGGTGCACACTGTCATTTGCTTGTGAAGGGCAAGGAAGAGGCTATTTGATGATATTAAATAAGGAACTGAGAAGGGAAAAATAGATCTAAATGGGGTATGACCATTGTCTACTTCTCTGTTCTCCTGCCATAAAGGTCCTAGAAAGAATGTTCTGGATTTACCTATGCCATGTGACTAAGAAGAAAAAAAATCCCAGGGGTGTAGAGTCTTGGCCCTAACATTTTAGAAGACTATAAACTAAAGATCTGAACAGAACAGGGCCCAGATGTTTCGTAAATTTGACTTGAAATGATCTTGTCTAAAATAAGGGCAATTTGAAAACTCTGAGTTGAGTTTCCCAGGCTTGGCTTTTGGTCAAGTATTGCAGTTGATTAGGCTGCCCGGCCTCAAGTTTAATTTTTTTTTTAAAAAAAAGTGACATAATCCTTCTTGTGAGCTCTGCAAGAAGCAATCAGCCACCTCGTGTCCTGAGTGCTGCCCAGCGCGGAGACGTGCTGAGAGCTCTAAAATAGTATCTCAGAAGACAGATGTGACTTCAGTCTGATGTGTATCTCAGAAGACAGATGTGACTTCAGTCTGTTTCATAAGAAGCTGCCAGAGCCATAAAATCACAGAACTGAAGTGCTCAGAACCTGTGAGACGCCATTGTCCTGTTTCTCATTTGTACAATGAATATGCTGAACGAGAACATCTTTTAGTATCCTCACAACTGTGGAAGTCCCCAATTAAGCGTGCACATATAATAAAGCTATACCCATGGCATAGCTACGTAAAAGAAGTCCATAAAGAATCAAGCTGCACTTTATAGTAAATAAGTAAGCATTCTTTTTTTTTCTTTTTTTTATTTATTTATTTTTATTAAAGATTTCTGTCTCTTCCCCACCGCCGCCTCCCCTTTCCCACCCCTCCAATCAAGTCCCCCTCCCTCGTCAGCCCAAAGAGCAATCAGGGTTCCCTGCCCTGTGGGAAGTCCAAGGACCACCCACCTCCATCCAGGTCTAGTAAGGTGAGCATCCAAACTGCCTAGGCTCCCACAAAGCCAATACGTGCAGTAGGATCAAAAACCCAGTGCCATTGTTCTTGAGTTCTCAGTAGTCCTCATTGTTCACTATGTTCAGCGAGACCGGTATAAGTAAGCATTCTTAAAGGTTTATACGACCCATCTTTTCTGTCTGTCTGTCTTTCTTTCTTTTTTTTTCTTTCTAATTTTTCTTTCTTTTCTTACTTTTTCTTCCTCCCTCCTTCCCTCCCTCCCTCTTTCTTTCTTTCTTCCTTTCTTTCTTATTTTTCTTTCTTTTCTCTCTTTTTCTTCCTCCCTCCTTCCCTCCTGCTTTCCTTCCTTCCTTCCTTCCTTTCTTTCTTTCTTTCTTTCTTTCTTTTCTTTCTTTTTCTTCCTCCCTCCTTCCCTCCTTCTTTCTATCCTTTCTTTCTTCCTTTCTTTCTCTCTCTCTCTCTCTCTCTCTCTCTCTCTCTCTCTCTCTCTTTCTTTCTTTCTTTCTTTCTTTCAAAGTTAGCCTCACCAGAATGTGAACTCAAAAGCGGTCTTCAGTTATGGTTACGATTGTGTGGTGAAATCCTATGGCCAAAAGAAACTTGGGAAAGGCTTACTTGCCTTAAACTTCCATTGCACTTTTTTAAGATACAGATAAAATCTCAAGCAGATTCCATTGCCTTTTTAGGTCCCCAAACATCTGTCACATGAAAAGCTAGGAATTGTTTAGTGTCAGTGGCCTTACACAGCATGTGTAAGGCTTCGGGCTTAATTTCTACCAATAAACACAGAGTTTAAAGCAGTTTAGAACCAAGGTACTGAGACCCCAACTTTATGCACCCAAAGTCCTAGCTCAGGGTTGCTTTGCTCTTGAAAACATCCAGAGGTGGGGGTGTGGGGGGGGCGGGTGTCTCAGTGTCTTTGGGGGTTTTTTCTCTTTAATCGGCTTCCTTTATAATTTGTAAATGTTTTTAGCCTTCTCGGGCGCACCCGGAGAGGAATAATGAGGGAGACCGGACACAAAATAGCAGCCTCTTTCTGCGGTGAGGCTTGTTAAAAAAACGCCACACTCTACCTCCCGCGCTGGGAACCACGCCTCTGGACAGCGGCCCTCGTCTCTAAGCAGCCTTCAATTCCAAACTCACCCTTCTGTCCGAGCCCTTTCTCTTGGGCAACATCAATTTCAAAGATGCTACTGGCTCCTACTGACACTTGGTCCTGAGACACTTTACTGGTGAATGATCTCACTTTGAAATCTTCCTCTCGTGACTGGAGTTGGGAAAAGCATCCTCCGGGTGCCTTGCAGGGAGAGGTCTTCTTCACGTAACATAAGGGGAGAGGCCTCCGCTGCGGACTGACTTCAGCATCTTCTCCTTAAGTAAGACTTCTATCCTCCCACCTCCCACACAGCTCACAGAGAGCTCTCTCTGTGATAACTATCTTAGATAATTGGCTGATTCTGTCAAAAATGGGTCTTGTCTGTCAACGTGTTCTAATAGAGGGCTCTAGTAAACCCAATTTGTCATGAGGGGGTGTTTGACACTTGCTCCTTTTTCCTTAAATCAAATTCTAAAAATGCTGAGCCTCTGAGCTTGGAGGAACTTAGATGTCTCAAGAGTCATTTGTTTTCAGGTATGGCCAAGATTTCATTAGAAACATCTCTTTGGCTCAGGTTCCATTTAAGGAGTACTGGATTCAGTGGTGTTTGCTCTAATTCAAACTTTTTTTTTTATTAATTTTTTATTGAGAAAAAAAAAAAAAACAAAGTTTCCCCCGCCTCCCCGCCTCCCATTTCCCTCCCCCTCCTTCCACCCTTCTCCCCCTCCCCCACTCCTCTCCCCCTCCCTCTCCAGTCCAAGGAGCAGTCAGGGTTCCCTGCCCTGTGGAAAGTCCAAGGTCCTCCCCCCTTCGTCCATGTCTAGGAAGGTGAACATCCAAACTGGCTAGGCTCCCACAAAGCCAGAACTTGAAGTAGGATCAAAACCCAGGGCCATTGTCCTTGGCTTCTCATCAGCCCCCATTGTTCGCCATGATCAGAGAGTCCGGTTTTATCCCATGCTTCTTCCGTCTCATTCCATCTGGTCTTGGTGAGCTCCCAATAGATCAGCCACACTGTCTCAGTGGTTGGGTGCACCCCTCGTGGTCCTGACTTCTTCGCTCATGCTCTCCCTCCTTCCACTCCTCGATGGGACCTTGGGAGCTCAGTCCGGTGCTCCAGTGTGGGTCTTTGTGACTATCTCCATCCATCCCCAGATGAAGGTTCTATGGTGATATGCAAGATATTCGTCAGCATTGTTATAGGATAGGGTCATTTCGGGATCCCTATCCTCAGCTGCCCAAGGAACTAACTGGGGACCTCGCCTTGGGTTCCTGGGAGCCACTCTAGGTTCAAGACTCTTGCCAACCCTAAGGTGGCTCCCTTAACTAAGAATTGTGCTTCCGTGCTCCCCTATCCAACCTTCCTTTATCCCAATCAACCTGTTTCCCCAAGTTTCCCTCATCCTCCCCTTCTCCCTTTTCTCTCCCCATCCCCCGATAATCCCATCCCACCCCACCCCCAAGATCCCAAATCTTCTACCCGGCAATTTTGTCTACTTCCCATAGCCAAGAGGATAATTATATGTTTTTCCTTGAGTTCGCCTTCTTATTTAGCTTCTTTAGGTTCACCAAATATATACTCCGTGACCATTATTTATGGCTAGAAACCAATTATGAGTGAGTACATCCCATGTTCATCTTTTTGGGCCTGGGTTACCTCACTCAGGATAGTGTTTTATATTTCCATCCATTTGCATGCAAAATTCGAGAAGTCATTGTTTTTTACCGCAGCGTAGTACTCTAATGTGTATATATTCCACACTTTCTTCATCCATTCTTCCATTGAAGGGCATCTAGGTTGTTTCCAGGTTCTGGCTATTGCAAACTTTTATAGAGGAAAAAATAAATTTTATGTCTAACACTGAGTCTCACCAATTCCAACAAATGAGGGTTATTTTTGTTTTGTTTGGTTTTGTTTTCTTTTTTGTTTATTTGTTTGTTTGTTTGTTTGTTTTTTCGAGACAGTTTCTCTGTGTAACAGTCCTAGCTGTCCTGGAACTAGCTCTTGTAGACCAGGTTGGCCTTGAACTCATAGAGATCCACCTGTCTCTGCCTCCTGAGTGCTGGAACTAAAGGCGTGCGCCACCAGTGCCCATCGTTTTTTTTTTTTTTTCAGAAAAAATAGAAATAAGATCTAGTAAAATAAAAACAAAAAGAGTATTTTGAGTTGACTCAGACAATGAATTCCATTTACTCCGCTTTTACTTTTTCCTTCTGTATGAAGTCTGACAATAAATGGACCTTATTGTCACAACTTATTCCACAGTCTGCATGGTGGCTTAAGGAAGCATTCTGTAGTACAACTTCCTCTTTGTGGAGACAGAAGAGGAATGGTTTCATCCAGGAAACTCATTCTTTCTGTTAATGATCTATGTGTGACGAGAGTGCGTTAGAGTACCCCGGCTGGGGACTGCAACAGTCGGATATGTAAGACGCTGTTATTCACAGTCCCTACCAGATAGGATCACAGTGCCAGGCATGTAAATACGTACGGTTCCTCCAGGGGACCACTGAGAATTCCACTAACTCACAAATAACGACTTCACCGGGTCCCACAATGACCCCTTTTGACTCGAGACACATAACTAGCTTCACTCCTAAAGGCAACCTGAAGGTCAGCTTGCTCGTTTACTATTCATCCAATTATTAGAGATAAGAAACAAGCGGTACAGCTCAGCAGCTTCAAGAACAATCCTTGGACAGCTCCCTTGTGGAAGAACATTACTCTGCCACCAGCATTTCCAGAAATTTAATGAATGACCGGATGCCAGGGGCCAAAAACCAAATATTTGGCTGTATTTTATGTGCACTGGTATGAAGGCGTCAGATCCCCCTGGAACACACAGTTCCAGACAGTTGTAAGCTTCCATCCATGTGGGTGCTGCCAATCAAACATGGGTCCTCTGGAAGAACAGACAGTGCTCTTAACCATGGAGCCATCTCTCCAGCCCCCAATTTATAGCAAATCTAAACAGGAAATCCATCACCCCGAGGTCTCTATTACTCAGTCCATGGTTAGTCTCTGCAGTGTATAAGCACCAGTTCCCAGACCAGCGGTTCTCAACCTGTGGGTCCCGACCCCCACAAGGGTTGCAACTCAGCTATCCTGCATATTTGATAATTACATAGACTGCCAATCTCATTTTGACACTGCACTCAAAGGAAAACTGTGAAATTGAGTTTATTTAAATATTGTTTAAGTGAGAGAAATAAGAGCAGTTTAGACATTTCCCCCCTCTCCTTGGGAAATAGCGTGACCCACAGTGGATGCTCAGTGACGATGGCCCTAGCAATAAAACAAGCATGGGAACAAACATTTTCAGGACAGGCAGGCCACGTCACTGCAGCTCTAGATTCAGAGTCAGTTCTCCAGTAACCCTTGTAGCCACACCATGTAAGATCCCGGAAACGGTACAGCCTGTCACCCTGGTCCTGACCTCGAGGGACATGTTTCTGTTACCACCCTCTATCATGGTAAGACCTTCTCTGGTCATTCTGTTGGCTCTGGGAGTAGCTAAAACCAAGAGAAGCTTTAAGAAAGAGCCTGTGTTTAGCCTGGGGTCTCAGATGAAGTGTGAATCAACCCAGAAGTGTAGATGAGAACAGCTAACAGACCACCCACAGGAAAGCTGGGAAATCCGACAAGGTACAGATACTTCAAACAGTTCGATAAGATTGACAGAAAGAGGACAGGGTGGGCGCTGGTAAACAAAGGACACACAGAAATCCCTGAAGATGGTTTTGTGAGATGCGGTCATGAGGATCACCCTCCATCAAAGGGTTTGTGAAAATGAGGGGCTAAGTGACAGATACGGTATTTAAAATACTGGTTACGGTACGAAGAACAGAAAGGAAATGGGGGCAGCAAGAGGAGGAGGTTGTCACTAGGTGGGAAAAATGATAACCAGAAGGAGATGGACAAGAGCTAATGTAGTCACCGGACATAAGGAATATGGCACAGGATGGTGGCAAGGATAGCACTGGGGTTCTGATTTCAGCCACTGGAAACTCTGGGACCATTCACTTAGCAAGGGTGGCAGCTGGAGAACAGACAAATGCATGGAAGCCAGAAACTCTGTGCAGGAAATACACATTCGGAAATGCTGGTCGGAGGCCTTCTACGTGGAGATTAGCAGACTACTGAACTTCGATTTTATTCTCGTTTTACTGTTTTGTCCTATTGTTCTTGCCATTGTGGCTTTACAAGGTCTCACGGTGTAGCCCAATGCCTCAGCCTTTTAAGCACTGGGATCGCAGGTATATGCCACCAAAGTCAGCCAGACTATTGAACTCTAGAAGAATCCATAGAGGGTTCTATACAATTGTGGTGAAAAGACAGATGCCACAAAGCCAAATCAATTTTTCATGGTCAACAGTATTATACGCTACTTAAAGTACAAGCTAGGTGACACTGGTGGGAAGGAGCCTTAACGTAGCAAGGGGGTTATCAATGCTGGGAAGGTGGTCCAGTGGGAAGGACTGTTACCATTTATAAAGAGGTAGTGGGGGACCCATCCCAAGAGGGGTGGCAGTGGGTCACCAGAGGCCTCGGCGGGAGACAGGTAGGCATGGCAGGCAGAGGGAGTTTGGGTATAGAGTTTATTTAGGGGGAAGGGAAGGGGAGGGGGAAGAGGAGAAGGGAGGAGAAGGGAGAGAGCTACTTGCCTTGGCAGAATCAGGAGGTTGGGAGTGGGCAGGGCTTGCCTCTTAAAGTGACAGGGTACCCAGGTGACAGGCCAGCAGATTCCAGCATTCCCATCTTTTTTTTATAATAAAAAGGCGGGGAGTTAGGCAAAGCAGATTGAAGGAATTGGGACAGCGGATTCTCAAAACTGCTTCCTGTTAATTTGTGGGTGTCGAAGTTTTTCTTGTGGGGGGTCTGAGATAGCTGGGTGCTGGTCACATCCAGGGGTAGCTGGTCTCTTGGACCTGGCAGAGCAGAGGACAAAGTTAAGTTTAGGTAGAAAAAAATTTTTCAGGACCAAGGAATTCACCTGTTTAAGGTAAATCTTTCAATCTGGCTCCCTGGAACGCATAAAAATGTTTTGAGTTTGTGAAAACATAAGCTTTGGACACATACATTGTATAAACAACAGCATATTTATGTCAGAATGACTGTGACAGATGTTTCTGCACAATGAAAAGTACAGAAATTTAATAACGTGCATTTGTTCTCACGCCTTTATAACTTGCAGGCACACACCTTAATAACTTGTATTTGTCTATCTTAAAACACCTTTTATTTAGAACATGTTAAGAAGTTGTACTGGAGTTTATTTGGTGAGGTTGTCCTTTTCAACTGACGAAACCTCTCAGCTGTCAAACTGCATCAGAGATCTTTGAAAAGGATAAAATTTTACTTGAGGAGTTATTGATTAAAAAATGATAGAGAACTTACCCGGTTGTCTACCTAGAGCCTCTCCTCAGGGTCCTCCGTGGTCGTTGAGGGTTGTATTTGCCTTTTACTGTTTATCACCTGGCCTGCCAGGTTTTAGAAGATCCTGTGGATTAGAAAAAATCTGTAGGAAGACAAGCCTACCTCGGCCTGAGCAGCTAGGCAACTTAATGCCATTTCATTCTTTGTCCATGTCTAAAGATCTTCAGTTTAGATGAAAGGCAGTTTGTCCAGTGGTCAGGGCTTTTACTTGATGGAGTAAATTGTGGATGGATGTTGTTCTGTGTCCATTTGTCTTCTGTCTTCTTTGGAGGAAATAGAGTGCTGCTGCTAGGAGCCAACCTGTCTCTCTGTTATGAAAAGTCTTTTAATAATTAAACATTTAAATGCCATATTCCCCAGATCTCTGAGTATATGAGGGCTGTTTATTGGTGTATATATAAGTTATAACCACAGTACAGAATCTACCTGGAGAGCTGGCTCCAAGCTTGACAGTACTGGCTCTCAAATTAACAGGTGAGATTTATATTGTGAAAGACAAAGAAAAAAAGCTGTTTGCAATAGAAGCTTAAGGGCAGGACTGACAATAGTGGAGAACAGCTTAATATATTTTAAAGCAGGGTTGAATCACACATACAGTATTTTTGTAAGAGATTTATGAGTACATACCAGTTTAAAATATGAGACTTATTGTTTTCTTAGTCTGGAATGAGATATAATAAACAGATAATTATAACATTGAACAGTAAATATATACACATTTACACCAGTTGGATTTAAGTTTTATACACATAAAGCTAACTTACATTTATACATAAAGTTAACTCAAAAGTTACATGCACACACACACATATTAAACAGGAGTTGAGCAAAGTGGATGCTTTGGTCGGCCCTGTCAAAAGCATGCCAATGTGCAAAACACACATGTAACAGAGTCAGTAAGAAAAATTTAGAAATAAAAATGTAAGTAAACCACGGGACTAGGAAAGTAAAAATGGCGACTTGGTTACCTAATCAGTCCTTAGTCAAGATGGCAGGATTTGGTTACCTGACCTGCCCTTAATCAAGATGGTGGTGAGGTCATCTAACCTGCCCTTAGTAAAAATGGCAGCAGTCACATGTTGTACCGATAAACCATGTTTTCAGAGGTTTTATGGTCTGTAAAAGACATACCAGGGGGGATGTTGGAAACATAGTTTTAGGTCTATTTCCCAAGGCAAGAAAGTGAGAAAGCAAGGACCCAAGGGTTCTTAACCAGAATGTCTTACAGATAATGTGAGGGTTGAGGACTAGGTCAAGAAAATTCAAGACCTGTCAGTACAGGAATTGGGGATCAGATAAGACCACTCCAAGTGGACCGAGAGAGGACAAAAGTTTGAGTGGTGAGGAGCCAAATCTCGGTCCTTAGCCGTGGGGAATCACCAGGGATGAATGTCAGTGAAAGCTGACTTGGAGCAGGCACAGGATGTTGGAAAGTGGTCCTACTCCAAGGTTCCCACGTGAAGAGAACCCGGCAGAGTCACATCACCAATGTTATCATTTATAAAAAGGTAGTAGGGAACTGGTTCCACGAGGGGCAGCGGCGGGTCACCCAAGGCCTAGGCAGGTACCCTGGTGAGTGGCCTGAGACCCCAGTGAGAGACAGGCAGATATGTTATGCAGATTGAATTTGGGTATAGAGTTTATTTAGTGAGTTATGGAGGGGAAAGGGAAGGGGGAGAAGGGAAGAGAGAATAGAGAGAGGCGAAGAAGTACCGAAGTGCAGAGGGAGAACCGGAAAGGAGGTGGGACTGCCGAAGGGGGATGTTGGAGTGGGAGGGGCTTGTCTCTTATAGGGACAGGGTACCCAAGTAACAGACCAGGCCAGCAGATTACAACAAAGACTGCATGCTGCACAAGTACAAGGATTAGAGTTCAAAGCCCCAGAACTCACATAAAACCTGGAAATGTATTAGCTTTCAGGCATTATGCTAGCCTGTCCCTTGGGGACCTGGCAGGGTTCACTCAGGTACTCAGTATTCTCTGGCCTGCTCAGGGTCCTGACAGTATCATCCACTATGTCGCTACAGCACATGAGCTATGTCCCCTCATAGAAGGCTGACCCAGCCATCTCCTGTCTCCTCTCTCTCCCGCTCCTCCACTGCTCCTGTCTCCAGAGCTGGGCCTCACCCATCCCCTCCCCCTCCTTTTCCCATTCCCTTTACCCAATTAAAAAAAAAAAACCTCCACAGGAACACTGTCACGTGATGGCCTCTCTCTCTCTCTCTCTCTCTCTCTCTCTCTCTCTCTCTCTGTCTGATAAAAGAGGGCAGCCATAAAATGATTCCTAATGACATTCTGCTATAATCAAAGACTGGTGTTTTGCTTGGCCATCATCAGAGAAGATTCCTCTTTCAGTCGTTGGGAATACATGTGGAGACCCCCAGCCAGATGACGTGTAGAGAGTGAGAGGCCTTGGACTACTTGGTCCTAAACGGGCTGTCTCTATCAAATCCCTCCCCTCAGGGCTCAGGGAACCCTGTGGCAGAGGAGGCAGAAAGCATGAAAGAGCGGGAGAGAGAGCGGATGGAGGAGGACACAAAAAAACAAGGCCTTCTAAACACAGCAGGGATAAACAAACACAGGAACCCACAGAGACGTGGCAGCATGCACAGGTCCCACACAGCTCTGTACCAAATGGGGTCCCAGGGCCAAGAGGAGGAGAAGACACAAGCCCCATCCTCAATCCAGAAGCTACCTCCAATTGATAACCATTCACAAATGAAACATGAACTTTCCCCAGTGTAGATCCAAACCTCTCACGAGCGATACAAACCACTCTTAAGAGCGGGTCCCATACCCAGCAGTAGAAGGGCAACACAAAGTGTGTTATCTTTTTAGTTCCTCATGTCATAATATTTTAACCTTATGAGTCCTTGCATATACTATGACTTCTTGCTTTGTTTTGTGGGGATTCCTGTGAGTATAAACACATGTGTCTTTGTGTCTATATGTGTTTCCTGTGCTTTTTCTTTGGATCGTTTGCTTCTGTCTATTTGTTTTGTCCTTTCCGGTTTGTCTGGTTTTGTTTTTATCTTGTTTTATTCTACTTTACTTCATTATTCTTCTCTATATGTCTGTTTTCTAGCCAGAGACAGAAAAGGTGTGAATTTAAATGGGAGGGGGGAATCTCAGAGAAGTTGGGGAAGATGAAACGGTAATCAGAACATATTGTATGAAAAAAAAATCTATCTTCCATAAGAAAAAATATAAAAAAGCATTAAAAGGAATTTTTTGGTAATATTTAGCAGGACTAGTGCTGGAGGAATGTTGGCATAGAAGTCAGAGTTCCAGAAGAAAGTGAGTGTAAGGAATTTCAGAGTGAGGAAGTACTGACAGATAGTACGGTCGCTTGCCTCAATAAACTTGATGTAACCAAAACTGGTCAAATAAGCCAGTGAGGCAAGAGGATGCAGAAGCAAGGGAGAGCTCTGTGTGTGTGTGTGTGTGTGTGTGTGTGTGTGTACACATAGGAGAGAGGAGGGATCTGTAACAGGGCTGTCTATAGGACTATAAGAAAAACCCAATACCTTGAAACTGGCAGTGAGCAGAAATCACTTCACTTGTGGCAGAGTGGAAGGGGGAAACGAGGATTGCTTCTGCAGGTAAGTCTGTGGCGAGAATCAGAGGAAGTTCCTGTCTGGTGGTTTTATTTTCTCATCAAGTAGAAGACAATTCCGCAAACAGAAAACTGTTTTTTCCCCCTTAAGTATGTGTAACATTATGATCATGAATTTTTTTCTGATTGTGGTTTCCTCTATGACTAAAACAAAAATGTATCATTAAATAATTCCTTGTCTAAGGAGATCTTTTTTTTTTTTCTTTTTCTTTTGGCTTTTCAAGACAGAGCTTCTGGCTATTCTAGAACTCACTTTGTATACCAGGCTGGCCTTGAACTCACCAAGTCCTGCCTGCCTCTGCCCCCAGAGTGCCGGGATTCGGTGTGCCCCACAACGCCCGGCTAACAAGGAGATTTTACACCCGTCACTATCTATTGGTCCCTAGCTCCAGTCAAGATTCGGCTAGCAGCGGAGTATTGACGAACTCAGGAGTAATGCTATGGGCTCAAGGAGCCTTTATTCACTGGCTTTATACAGAATAGGGATATCCAACCCCATTAAAGAGCTGAAAGATTACAGGTACCTCTACGTGCGCCACTGACCTACACCCCACCCAAGAGTGTACCGTCAGAAGCGCCCTCAGTTGTAAGTAGTTAGCATGAAAGAAGTTCTGGCTTTTCTAGCCAGACTCAGTTCCTTTCCGGCCACAAACAACATGGCAGCCAACTTACTCGCCAGAATGATCAAGACTCCACCCAAATCTGGAGAAGGAAGCAGGGCAGCTTCTCCTCCCCAGTTTCTGTTTTCACTCTGGGGGTCGGGTTTGGTTGTATCACAAGGGAGGGCCCATGAGAAGTCTCCTGATTGGTCAGCAGCAGCCCTCCCTCCCCCATAAACACACCCACACTCACACCCACATTCCCTTCCTGTGCTGGTCTCAAAAAGAAAGACTCAGATCCCTGCTTCAGCAAAACTTCCGAAGGAAACTATTTCGTAAACTTCCATGGTGACCCTTTCAAAACTAAGTTACAATTCTGAATGTGTTGGGCAGTGAAACGAAAGTGGGAGAGAAAGAGGTGGGAAACATCACGGCTGAAAGACCCCCGAGGAGAGTCTTCCCTCAGGAGAGACCCCTTACCCAGGAATCAGCCGAGACCACTCCTACAGATGCAATCAGCAAGAGGCTTTATTCGGATACACAGACGCCTGGGGCAGCAAGTCTCTCTGAAGACTTGCGCGCCCTCAGGCTGGGAAGAGGGGTTTTTATAGGGATAGGGGAGCAAAAGCGCGGGCACAGAAGCGAGATGCATAGTTATTGGTTAGTTTAAATGAGGCCAGGGTAACTTGGGGACGAATTCCTCAGTGTGTGTGGGGCAGGGTATGCGGGCTTTCCGTCCCTGACTCAAGGCCAGTATGTTTTGCCGTGGATAAGCTATTTTGCTCTTGCCCTAACCTCGACTAGGGCTTTCCGTCCCAGACTCAAGACCAGATGTTCAATTATCATAGATAAGCTGTTTTCGTTCTTGCCCTGACCTCGGGTGTGGAGTTCTAAGCCTTGCGAAAAGGCGTTACTGTAGCTAAGTGGCTGCATAGCTGGAGTGGGGGTCTTTCAAGGCTGCATAGCTGGACTGGGGGTCTTTCAACGGCAGAAATGATAAACAGTAGACAGAGAAAGAGCCAGAACATGGAAGGGTTGTACTTGACCGATCAATAAGGAATTCAGTTAAAGTTATAATGCATCAACTCCCCGACACATTCTTTATTGTCTAGCAGGCATTTTTACCATACTCCAGAAGAATAAAAGATGACCCACTCCTCCACTAGAATGTAGCTATTAGAGAGATTTTTCTTATAAAGAAATAAATAGCAAGCAAAAGCTACAAGCAGCGAGCCAAAATCAACAGATATTCATTTCCAGCTGGAAAAAAAAAACTATCTTTTTAGGGTTTCCAGCCACACCCCTCACTGGCATTGGTCTACTTCTCTTTATGCCTAGAATTTTCACGTTTCCTGACATGACCTTCAGCCGGGGTCTCAGCTGTCTAGAAGCCCCCCACTCCCTCTGCTTGCCTTGCCCAGCCTGCGACGCTGCCACGGCCTATGGAATAAAAAGTGAACCCTGCTTTTCTTCCTGGCCAATTGGCTTGGGCATCTCAGCCAACACAATTCCCTGTTGACACTGTGGCAGACTGTGGCCCAAATCACTCACTTCCCAGTAAAAGCAATGGAAAATTCTTTTATATGGTCCCAACCATCACCACTCTGGCATAAGCAACCACATGTGTGATTGGTCTGCCTGGAGACAGGGCCAGGGCCAGAGGGAGTTGGGGCTACCAGACCTTATGTCACTTGGAAAACGGTTGTTTTTCTGGGGTGAATTTAGGTTTATTGAGTTTATAAAAAGCAACTTCCTTTTGGGGAAAAAATATGTTGGCTACTATTCATAATAAAGCCTCACAGCCCTAACAAGGTTTCCTACCTGCTCAAGCATGTGTTAAGGACTCTGGGATTTTATATGGCTGAGGCCATCAGCTGTAGGGGACACTGTGTGGGTCCTTCTTCATTAGAATCTCACTTGGGATCACTGTATGACCAGAAAAGAGGAACTCAGGCAAATAATGGTGGAAGACAGGCTAGCAAGCCATTTGTTTAAAGTCGATGACCCTGGGAATTTGCACTCCATGGGGAGACAAATAGGAACATAAAAGTAGAAGTTTCCTGAGAGCAGAGGAGATTTCCACTATGATTCTTTCTTAGGTCAGCTCCAGCTTAGCACTATGAGGGCATGAAGCTGAGCTGTGAAACACACTTGACCTGGCTTCTTCAGCAAACCCATCACATGAGGAAACAAGGTTGGAGGTACAACAACTATATACGGTGTGTGGTCCCTGTGGTGGTTCTGGTTTGAATAAACCAGTTACAAAAGACCTTCTGAGAACAAGCGATGCTATTTGGGGGTAATTTACTTTGTTAAGTGTGATCATGATATAAGTTTATGAGAAAGCGTTTTTATTTTTAGAGATGGGCATATGAGTATTTAGGGTTGAAATATCATTGCTTCTGGAGTTTACTTTGAAATATCTGGGTTAAAAAGAACAAGGTAAATAGTGTGACAAGTTAGTAATTGGCCTAGATGTTTGAAATACCTGAGTATTAATATACTCTATGCTTTTTGTTTATTGAAAATACATAATTGGGGAAGTTTAAAAAAATAATAGAAGCAAAAAGTGAAAGACAGTTTAAAAAAAATTAGAAAACATCTGCAGGCCAATTATTCCCTAGCATCCCTTGTACAACTAAGGGCCAGGTGCAGAATCAAGAACACACAGGCAACAAAATCCAAGTCATTCTTCAGGAGGCAGCAACTGGCGAGCACACAGTATTCTGGCAGTAAACCATGGGCCAGGCTGCAAGGAAGCAGGGAGGAGGTGGAGGGAAATGGAATGGAGACAGATAGAGAGCCAGGGAGAGCTTTGGGGAGGGGTGTGGGGGGAGGGGGAGAAAGACCTGAGCTGAGGCTTGCCCACTGGGAAGCCTGTTGGGTAGAGAAGTGCTTCTCTTCCAGCCAGGGGGCACTCTCAAAACCCAAGCAGCGACTGAGGAAACAGGTGGGAAACAGAGAGGGAGCATCTTCAGACACCAGGGCCTTTAAAAACCCCTTTGTAGCAACTTTAGTCACAATATGCTCCTGAAGAGACATGAACTCTAACAATGGAAGAGAATACATCTGATGATCACTGGTCAAACACGCTGTTTCTCGGCATGGTGGTTTGAATAAAAATGGTCCCCATTGGCTCAAGTATTTGAACAGTTAGTCCAAGGGAGTGTAAATGTTTGAAAGGATTATAAGGATTAGTAGTTGTGCCCTTGTCGAAATAGGTGCAGCCTAGTTAGGGGAATTCCTTTCCAAGCCCTCTACGGTTTTATGTGGATTTAGTCAACCACGTTGGAACACCAATTTGTTGTAGAAGGCTACTTGTTTGTTTCCCGGCTGCCCAGACTCCTGAAATAACCACACAGAAACTGTATTATTTAAATCACTACTTGGCCTATTAGCTCTAACTTCTTATTGGCTAGCTTTTACATCTTAATTTAACCCATTTCCAGTGTTTTATAGTTTGCTATGAGGCTCGTGGCCTATGGACAAGGTTCTGTCATGTCTGTCTCTGGCAGCGGCTCCATGGCTTCTCCCTGACTCTGCTTCCTTTCTCCCAGCATTCAGTTTAGTTTTCCCCACCTAGCTCTGTTCTGCCTTGCTCTGCCATAGGCTCAAAGTATACAGAGGGGAATCCCACATTATACTTCCCCTTGGAACTAAGAGGAACACACTCATTCGGTGTTCCACTCTATGACAATCTCTCTCTTCGTCCACAGACTATGTACGAATCAATGACCAAAACTGATGAACTTCACTTCCAAATTCTCACAAATTGCTAACAATTGTTACTGCCACAGACAAGTGACCTCAAATATTTTGTAACTAAACTTGTTCTGCTACACTGCCAAAGTCCCTTACCTCTAAGGCTCCATTTCCCCCACTCCTAAAAGTCTTTTATCTCTGATTTCTTTACTCTCTGCTCTCACAAAAAAGTAATAGTATCTAAAGATTATGCTGTAACTTTTATCTCAAGATTTGGAAATTGTATATATGGGAATAGTTTAAAATCTATGTAATCTATAATAAAATTTGACTTTAAACTTCTAAAAAAGGCTTATAATTAAAATTCTATACACAGATATATGTTTGTATGTGATTCAACTCTTCTTTAAGATATATATATGTATATATATATATATAATGTGGATATATGTGTGTGTAAGATATATGTGTGTGTTTGTGTGTCTGTATAAGTGTGATTTGGATTTAATTCTACATGTGTGTAAATGTAACCTGAATTTAACTCCGTGTATGTGCATGTAACTTAGATTCAACTATTGTTTAGGAAAACATGTCTTAAATAGCAACTGTGTGACTCTCCTCCATCTTGGCGGAGGACCTCATCAGGGTGCAGGCAGCCGCTTGGCTGGCAACCATCTTTACTAAGGTTAGAGAGTGCATATCATGTGACATTTCTTAGTCCTAATGCGCTCTCTGTTTGTTGTATCTCCATTTAGACTAAGGAAGCAACAAGCCTCAAGTATTTTGGATCAGTATGGACTTTTTGTATGATGACAGAAATGTAGGATTGCATTTGTTACAACATAGTGTAAATGTTACTCAACTCTGGTTTAGAATACATTCTATATGGTGATAAAATTTTAAGGTTATAAAATTCTATTTAGATTAACAAAAGCCTTTTTAGAGATTTATACCCGAGTACTTAAGTCTTCGCCAAGTGTTCAACACCAAGCTTCTGCAGAATTTAAAGTGGCAACAAATATTTGATAAACAAAGTTTAGAGATTCCTAAGGTCTGCTCAGGTTCACAGTAATTTTGTCTAGCTTCATCTTTGCTCATAAGGTTTAGTTATTTGGATAAATTAAGCCTTACAAAAATTACAATATTCTATAATGAAATGTCTGGTCCCCTGAGAGCTGTGGGAATTCATTCAACCAATAGCCTTTTGGTTACCTTTTGCCCCTTAAGGCATGATCTGAACTACTGTGCTTGACTGTTAAGCACAGACGGGGAGTGTACTTGCTCTCTTGGGTGGTGGTCGGTGTTCTGTTCACAGCTTCCAGCGCCACAGAGCAGAGGACTATGGCTCTCTACTCTTATTGTGAGTTTTTCCCCGAATAAATATTTGCTATCTTTTATTCCAGGATCTCGTGGACTTCCTTAATTGTGTTTACACCTGAGAAGGACCTTTTCCCTGGGGTTGGGCATTTGGGTGGGGATCCCCATGAACTGTCAAGGGCAATGTTGGCCTCTGATCTCCCTCAGTCTTACAGGGCCCCTTTTCTCCTGTTCCCATCTGACCCAAGGGGTCTTTCCCCTGTTGCTTTTTCTTGCCTTCTCAGGAGAGCGCCTTAGCAGTTTGGAATAAACTTGTTCTGTTTTCACCCATGAAATGGCTATTTTGATTTTTTTTAGTGAGACTATTATCTATGATTTAAAAGTTTTATGTTGATATTAGAAGAGCTTCAATTCAAAAATCATTATTTTCAGGGCTAAACCTAACAGGGATGGAACATAAAGTCTCCTAGTCTTATAAAAGCTACTAAAGTATCGTAAACTGTTGTGGATAATTAAGAAATGCAAGTTAATGGTCAGTCACTTTTAACAGGGATAGAACATAAAGCCCTAACCTTATGAAAACTGCTAGATTATTGGAGACTGTTAAGGAACACAAGTTAAAAGTTGTTCATCTTATAAGTGATCAAATTCTTTAATTGTAGTCATGCTAAGTACTAATATAATTAATTACAGGAATTAATTATATTAATTACTAGCTATATATTAATTACTTAGTCATATATTTTTTTCAAAGTTAAGCTTAAAACAAATAACTAAAAACAAGCAAAGTTTGTATATTCAGGATATGCCTAATAGGTAGATAGTCCTCAAATGCTTCAGAGATCTACAGAATATAGCATTTAAAGTAGTTAATAAAAAAGTTTTTTTGTGATACACATGCCAGCCCCTGGCAGCACCTTTATCTCCTCCAAAGAAGATGATGGGCACAGAAGAACTCCATCCAGAGCTTGCTTTATATATGGCAACACCAGCCACTGGACAAAAAAACTGCTTTTCACCTCAACTGCTGCCAAGACCCTGTCCTGACTGAGGACAAGGAGAACACTAGGGAGCTGATTGCCCCCCTTTGCTGAGGAAAGCATCCTGACAGGTCCCCTCAAAAATCTGCGTCCCGGACAGCTTGAAAATGTCCACCCGCAAGGGGTCCAACCTCACAGAGCGCTTCAGCTAGGCCTGCACTTTCCTAACGCCCATGGCTCCACAGAGCCCGGACAGTGAGCCAAACAGCCAGCTATGCCAGGACTTGGTCAGCAGCCCAGCTTTCTCAGGCTCTCCCAAAATGTTCACACCCCAGACAACAGGAAGTAGTCTAGAGAACACGGCGCCCCCATTCCCACCTCACCTGCTACCCTTCATATTTTCTCACCTTTTTATAATAAACAAAAGGGAGGAATGTTAGCTTCTGTCATGGAAGCAGCCTGCCTCTGCCGCCAAAGCAATTACATCATCCCCTGTGGCCAGGAGCCTTCCTACCACCAGCTGTGAGCCAAGTGCAGCCCTTAAAAATGCCTGCCGGGCACAGCTCGCTCTCTTGTCTGTAGTGATATTTCATTTGTATTTTAATAAATAAAGCTCGTGTGAAGATCAGAACACAAAACAGCCACACTAGTCAGCCATACAGGCTAGGCAGTGGCAGCACACACCTTTAATCCCAGCAGCCACGCTAGTTAGTTATAGAGGCCGGGCGGTGGTGGTGCACTCTTTTAATTCCAGCACTAGAGAGGACTATAAGGAAGGATGAGACAGAAACTTGCTCTTTTCAGTCTGAAGATTTCATAAAGGTAAGAACTCTCCAGTGGCTGGCTGTTTTGCTTTTCTGATCCTCAGGTTGAACCCCAATATCTATCTCTGGGTTTTTATTGTTCGTGTTACATTTGCCTTCTCTTTCCTCTCTTGCCTCTTGCTCCTCTCTTCCACTTGCAGAGCAATTACATGGGTCTTAAAACTGAGCATACACTCTAAGAGGAAGCCATAGTAACTCTCTTTTTTCCCCTAGTTTCTGACCCTAATCCTACATCCTCAGCTAAGGATCATTTAAAGTCACTGGTATGTATATCTAGAGGCTGTGTTGCATTTGTGAAAGAAAGACAAGATCGGAAACAAAACACACCGTAAGCAGCAGAGTCACACACAGAGAGAACAGGGAATGGGAACAAATCAAGGAAATAGGTCCCCAGAATGACTGACAGGCTGTATACGGCACTCCTCCTGCCTCAGCCTCCCCAGGCTGGGATTACACAACTCACCAGCAGATAGATTCTCCTTGGTTTGGGAAACTATTAAGGCAGCCAACAGTAAATGGTATAGCTCACTCCTGTAAGCCCAGTCCTGGGGAAGCTGAGGCAGGAGGAGTGCTGTGCATTTGGAGGCTAGACTGGGATACAGCATTGCCTTCCAGGCTAGGCTGTGCTACAGAGTGAGGCCCTGTGTCAAAGCAAACAAACGTGTGCTGATGCCAACCCTGCAGAAGTGAAACCACTGCGAGCCCACGGGCTGAGGAAGGTCTTGTGGTGTGTGTAGGCCTACCTCCAACACAGGCCAGCAGGACTAAGACTTAACAGCCCTGTGACTTGGAAGGTCTCACAGTCGCACTTCCATTAGATGTGGGTAATAATAGCTCAGATTTCCAAATGCTGTTACTAGGATTTAGTAAGATAACATATGCAAGTCATGAGCGCCTGACGCACAGTAAGTTCTTAATGAGAACTTTTAATAATAACGACCAACAGGGCTATAAGGGATCAGAGGAATTTAGATGCATAGAAGAAGAAAAACGATTGCAAGTGGGGCACAAGCTCTCTGTCACTCAGGTTCCTTGTCCACTCAGTTATGACCTCATAGGATTACCATAACATGAGGTGTTGGAGGGAGGGAGCCACTTGTTGGTTCCCAGCTGCTTAGCCCAGAAATAATCACATAGAAACTGTATTAATTAAATCACTGCTTGGCCCATTAGCTCTAGCTTTTTATTGGTTAACTCTTACATATCAATTTAACCCATTTCTATTAATCTGTGTATCGCCACGTGGCTATGGCTTACCAGCTAAAGTTCCCAGCGTCTGTCTCTGGTGGGGGCTACCTGGTTTCTCTCTGACTCTGCCTCCTTTTTCCCAGCATTCCATTTAGTTTTCCCTGCCTACCTAAGTTCTGCCCTATCAATAGGCCAAGGCAGTTTCTTTATTCATCAGTGATAATCACAGCATACAGAGGGAAAATCCCACATCAATGAGGTAAATGACATCTCATGAAGCACACAGATTTACTTTGTGTGTATCTCACGCTGTGCCTTTGGCTTGTTCTCAGTGTTTTACTGCTTTGAGATTATAACTATAAAACACAATCTCAAAGACATATGTGGGATCTGCCGAAGCATAGTCTGTAGAAAATGGAAGTAGGGACAGTTGTTCAGTTACTGTGGTACAAGCTCACATTCCTTCTCACCTCGCTAGACAGGCTATAGAGCAAGGTCAAAAAACAGACTGAAATGTACCAATGCCCTATTTTGAAAAATAAAATCTACAAATCAAAAGCCAAAGTCATGTGTCAACATCTTAAAGAACCACACCGAAGGCTCATAAGATAGCTCAGTGGGCAAAAGGGTTCTGCCTCCAAGTCTGATGACCCAAGTTCAAATCCTGGGGTCCACATGGTCCTCTAGCAAGTTTTCCTCTGTACCCCACATGTGCATTGTGATAGCCTTCTCTCCACAAAATAAATAAACATGCAATAAATTTCTTTGGTTTTTTTTTTAAGTGTACTTTCAAGCACTTAATTTCCAGCAGTATGAATTTACATATGAATGATTGACTAACTATGTTTTTTCTCCTTTTGGGCACTTAAAGCAATCTCAGAGAGATTATTTATTTCTACAGCTATAGAACTGTAAAGGCATATTCCTCAAACTAATATATTTATATTTGCTCTTAAAACCAATGTATAATTTGTTTTTAATCAAACTCAAACCTCTTTGAGGCTATTCTGAATAGTTGCATGCCTTAAAAGAATCTCAGTGATTGGTTCACACTCAGAAACTGTCAATAAGAAAGCTTCATCTCGGGGGTTTTCAGGCCCACAATTTATGGGTTGTTGGAGAGCTAGCTCAGCGGTCAAGAGTGCAGTACACACTGCTCTTGCAAAGGAACAGAGTTCAGTTCCCAGCACCCATGATGGATGGCTCACAACCTCCTATGAATCCATCTCCAGGAGCTCTGACTCCCTCTTCTGGCCTCTTCGGGCACTGCACTCATGTGCCCATACCCATACTTACACACATACACAGATACACATGATTTTAAAATTTACCAGAAGAATTTGCAACTCAGAACTCTGTGCCCCCAAAGAAAGCAGGTGAAATGGGAGCTTGCTGAGGGCAAGCACAGCTGATTTCTGACAAAAGGAATAGGTTTTTCTGTAAGAAACTTCTATTATGACATTGATTGAGAACAGGGACGAGGGACTGATGGGGGATAAATAGAAATAGAGGAAACAGAGTAAAAATGGTCATTAAAAAAAATCCAGTAACTTCCAATGTACATCTCTATATACTACGGCAGTGACCAGAGTCCATGTTCTAGGAAGCAACTGTAGACTTGTGTGTGTTCTAGTCCCTTCAATGGGCTCCCAGCTCTGTTATGAAAAGTTCTGTCAAGATCGTGTTCATCACAATTTCCCTTTTATTTTGACACAGTGTGATTCTTCCCCGATATAGGACCTTAGCGGTCTCCCTCTCCTCCTCCCCATGTCTGTTTCTTTTATATTGGCAGTGCTGTGTCCACCACACAAGCAAGGCTGACAATTATAGAACACTTCCGAGGTTCTCCAGAGACTATGGGTCAAAGGTTAAACAATCTGCCCTAAAGAGCCCAGGTTTGCTTTCCAGTCTTGAGGCAGGACATATTTTCCCACATTCACACCATGCTGGGCTCCTCCTTGGCACACTCCAGCTCCTAGGGCCCTTGAAGGGTGTCACACCGCCGCTGCGCAGAGCAGGGTTCCTAGGAAGCACCACGGCTTGCATGGGGAATCTTTCTGTGCTACACTGATTTTTGAAAATCTGATCACTCTACAGTCAGTGTTAAAAAGCAGAAAAAAAAAGGAGGGGGCGGGGCTTGCCCTTCTAGAGATAAACTTAGCCCTGCTCCTTCCTTTCACTTCAGGAAGCCTATTGTTTGACAAATGTGCTAACGCTGCTTAAATTCCAGAGTGAAATTACAAGAAACTAGGAGGAAACCCAAGGCCGGCAGGATTGAGATTTCACTTTTAAATGGGTTTATCCTATCCTATTTCCTGCCCTCTCCCCAGCACGTCCCCCACCCCCTACAAGATTTTACTCTTCAGAGATAGTCTCCATCTGGCTCTTTCTCCTTTCAAAAAGTTACAATTTATCATTGCTTGTCAACACAATAATGAGCATTACCGTTCGTTCGTGGGAATAATAAAATTAGCTCTATTTGGATAGAGAAGACGGCAGAGTAACCGCGCCCGGGATGGCAGACCTCCTCAAAGAGCAGAGACATTCTCACATTCCTCTTGTTTGGCCCCCAAACACTTTTCTGGAAAACCTCTTGTCTGACAGCCAAGGACACCCATATCTGGATCCCTGCCGGCTGAGAAAGGGCACATCAGCACTTCACAATTAAGGAGGAAGCCCGGTGCTATTATTTCACCCAGAAAGGACATGAGGTCATTTCCAAAGAAATGAAGGCCTTGATTTATTTGGGATCTTGTCAATATCAACTTAATACTTACATTATCAGAGAGAGAAAACTTGGCCTTTTAGGAAAAGTTGAGCCTAGTAGCGGGAACCTGAGAAGCTGTGTTGACACACAGTGGATTGACGGAGTCTCTGCTCACAGTGACCCCTGTGAGTGCTGGGGTTAGCGGTTGGTGGGAAAAGGAGGCAGGACACAGTCAGGAATTAATTGATCACCTGTAAGCATTTCTGGTAAAGGGATTGCCACGGCTGGGGAGCGGATCTAGGGCTCGAACGTATTAGGCAAACCTGTCATTTCCCCCACACTTCAAGGCCTGCTGATGGAATTTGTTGATTCTGTTTCTCTTTCTGTATATGTATTTTCAGACTAAATCTTGTACGCATAGATTTTTACATTCTTTCTCTTAGAGGGTGCTCAAAACTGCATCAGCTTCAGGAGTCACACACAATGTGGCCCTGTCACTGTTTAAGAACCAATAATCATTGAATTCTAATTTACTGTGTAGCCTCTTAGTGATCATATTCTTGACTGGAGGCATCTTTTTCATTTAAAAGTAACTGTTTTATAACCTTTCCTTCATTTGGCCAACATCTTTCTGAAAGAAAACTCAGAAAAATCGTTAATGTGTATATGCGCCTGCGTGTGCACATGTGTGCTCATGTGTGCGTGTGTGTGTGTATATGTGTGTGTGTGTATGCGTGTGTGTGCATGTGTGCGTGTGTGTGTATGTGTGTGTGTGTTAAGGTATTGGGATTAAGACTCTCCCTCCTGTAGAACAGAATGAAAGATTGCTATGTCTTAACCCAGTAATATGTCCGTGGCTCTTCAAAACTGTGAACGCACACTGAAACTTCACAGAAACCACTTCTGTCACCACCCAAGCTCCTCTGAGCAATGCTGCCAGCAACGGCTTGTCACAGTGCTTGCTCCTCAGAGGAAATAACGGGCACATTGTTCACCATTTCCATGCTGTCCCTTTCTGAAAGATCCTCCAATAATTTTTCAGATCTTAGTTCCAGGAACAGTTGTGCTTCTCGGGCCGCTGCTCTTCTTTAAATTATCGGCTGTGTACATAAGCAGCCACAGTTCAAATCTGGGGCTGGTTGTGGGTAAACCCAAGGACAGATCTGCAGCCAAGCCACGCCTAGCAATTATGGTAAAGTCATATTCCAGGCTCCATTTTTTTCCCCTTTCTTATTTCTATTTATTACTTGTGATGTATTGTGGCATTTTATGTATCTTTTCTTGAGAGGGAATTGGGAACATGAATTAATAAAACATTTTTTTCTTTTTGATTTATAGAGACAGCGTCTCTCTACGTAGCCCTGGCTAACTTTGAACTGTGTCACTCAAACTATCCTCAAACTCAGAGTGATCCCCCTGCCTCTCATTCCTGAATGCTGGGATCACAGACACGTACGGCCATGCCTGGTTGAAGACTAAGATATTGTTTCAAAATAACTATGCTCACATATTTAGCATAGACACATAGAATTAACATAGACATATAGCTATGCACAGAAGACAAAGAAACTATTTACATGCTATACCAAAATAAAAAAATACTTTGAATGAAGGTATGTGTGGCAAAACACACTTCTAAGACCCTTTACCCACACAGGGCAGCTGCTTTATTCTCAGTGTGCCTCTGACATCATCCTAGCACTTCTAAACACAGAGAATTTAGCCCATCTTTGCCGTCCGCCACACCGTCTCTTCCCACCCGCGTTCCTAATAAGACAGCAATGCTCGGCCTCCTAGCCTCCGTCCCAGCTGTGCACAGGGGCAGGGGCAGATGCAGGACGCATGCCGATGGAATGATATCTGGAAAGTAGTGAGAAGCCGTCTAAGTCCTAGAAAACAGCTTCCCTGGCAGTGTAGACAGGAGTGGAGCTGGCTAGGGGACAGGGAGACCCAACCCTCCTGGACCATCCCGAGGACCTGAGCTATTCTAAAGGGCATGCTAGATCTCATGGGGGATGCGGAAGGGACTGATTTGCCAGGAGACTACAAGGAGAAAGGCAGCTTCCTGGCAGGAAAGGGGTTTGATTCCTGTCGGGTCAGTCTTACTGGAACAGCTCTGACTGCAGAGCCCTGTCTCAAGCTTCCCACTGTTGGAAATGCCAATTCAAATCAAAAAGAGAATTAAATTTTTCCATCACCCTAGCACTTTCAGTTCTAATGTCCCAGCCATGATTATGAGAATGCCCAGTCCCAGACTCCCCCGCCCCCCACCATCACCATCAGCTAGCTTCATATTGCTGGAAACCCTCGCTGACACCACCAACCCTTCTCTCTCTCTTTCCATCAGGTATGTCTCCCTCTGACTCTTTCTCCTGTTCCTAAAAAGAGGGGGTGGGCTGACTGCGGGGAAATTTGAGACTACATGCACCAGTTTAATCTGCGTCTTTTGTTTCCACCCACAAATTGAGACGACGCCTACAGAGTTATGTCACCCAAGAAAAATAAGTCAGCATTCAAAAATATGTGCTAAGGGCTGTTGTAGCACAGATAATAAAAACCCGGAGACAGATATTGGGGTTCAAGCTGAAGGTCAGAAAAGCAAAGCAGCCAGCCACTCACTATCTCCTACCTCTACCTCAGATAGAAGTGGGTGATCCTGCCTCCACGAGTTCTCAGGCTGAGACTGAGCGTGAGACCGGTCTCCTCTCATTTTATATTCCACTCTAGTAATAGGTTTAAAGGTGTGCACCACCCTGCCCGGCTTCTATGGCTAACTAGTGTGGCTGCTGGGATTAAAGGTGTGTGCCACCACTGCCTGGCACTTAGTGTGACTGCTTTGCACTGATCTTCAGGCAAGCTTTATTTGTTAAAACACAAATACTATACCACCATAGGCTGTGGAGATAGTTCCATCCATAAGGTACCTGCCACACAAGCATGGATGTTTGGATCCAGAGAACCACTGTAATCAAAAGGGAGTGGGCATACTTTAGCAAGTAAAGGTGCTTGCTGCCACGTTTAAAAACCCGAGTTCAATCCCTGGAACCCACATGGTGAAAGGAGAGACTCAACTCTAGAAAGTTGTCCTCTGACCTCAAGACACACTCAGTAGCATAAGCACACATTCTTATGTACACAGGCGCGCACACACACACACGCACACGCACATGTAAACAGAGACTGCACATTCATTTCTTGGCCACCCAGTCCTGAGTAATCACACAGAAACTTATATTAATTAAACGGCTTGGCTGAGGACTCAGGATTCTTGCTGGATAGCTCTTATATTTTAAATTAACCCATTTCTATTAGTTTATATTTTACCATGAGACTCGTGGGCTTGTAGCATGTTATCTCACATCTTGCTCCCTGGAGGCTGGTCCCATCTCCCTGACTCTGCCTGCTCTCTCCTGTGGCTCTGTTTGGATCCCCTACCTAGCTATATTTTGCCCGATTATTGGCCAAACCAGCTTCTTTATTAACCAATGGTAATAAAACATATTCACAGCATGCAGAAGGGCATCCCTCCTCTCTCTCTCTCTCTCTCTCTCTCTCTCTCTCTCTCTCTCTCTCTCTGTCACACACACACACACACACACACACACACACACACACACACACACTGCTGTTATACATCTTAGAGAAAATGGGAATTCCTCAGGTAGAAGTGGCAGACATCTAATGTGACCATGGCAGGCACTATGGTAGACAATATTCATGGCCTCTCTTTTTTCATTCATTTTCCTTTATGATAAAAATCATTTTGTGCATCTGTTGGATAACTGTGTTTCAGAATCATTGAGACCTTTTCCATCTAGAAATAGACTGACTCATCTAGACTGATTATAGTATCCAATTCCCCTTACCAAAGCAAGAGGCATGGGAAACATGTAGAAGAGACTAAGACAGGCCTCTTCAGCCCTTCTAACCATAAAACACAGTAAGCCACCCTTGTCGTTCTGAGGACACAAAGAACATGAGTCTTCAGTCACATCTTTAGGTCACTGAATTAATGAACTCCAGAAGCCCCTCCCTTCTAAAACCATTAATGAGAAATAATATAGATTTCTATATTTAAACTACACTCAGTTCTGTGGCTTGCATTAGGTGGACACTGCACTGTGACAGTGACCAGAGACAGGAGAAACAAAGACCATTGCTTCAGCTCTTAGCCTGGTGAGCAGAGCTAAGGACAGGCACCTTGGAATCATTAAAGCTCCCAAGGAGCCCACGAAGCATCAGCTTCATTTTCACAAGCATCCTTTTCATTATGATTCATTTGGCCCATCCAGTCATTTCCCCTAAGTTGTTTTATTCTCATGGCCTTTTATTTTTGGCAGCTGGTTGTAAGCCAACAAGCTTTTCCTGTGAATATCCAGATAAGTATTTTGATCTGCAGGCCAGGCTGTCTCTATCACATCTGTTGTACTCTGACGTCTTAACACAAGAGTAGCCATATGTGACACAAAAATGAATGAGTGTGGCTGTGCTTCAATTGTTCTTATCTATGGATACTGAAATTTGAGAGGGTTTGGTTTTTGTTTGGTTGTTTGGTTGTTTGGTTGGTTTGGCTTTTTGAGGCAAGGTATCTCTATAGCTTTGGAGCCTGGAACTCGCTCTGTAGACCAGGCTATCCTCAAACTCATAGACATCCTCCTGTCTCTGTCTCCTGAGTGCTGAGATTAAAGGGGTGCACCACCACTGCCCAGCTGAAATTTGAGTTTTAGGATATCTTCATGTGTCAGAAAATACTACTTTTATCATTTTTAATCAATTACAAATGTAAAAACCTTTAATCCCAGCACTCAAGAGGCAGATGCAGGCTGATTTCTGTTTGTTCAAGGTCAACCATGTTTACCAAGTGAGTTCAAGGACAGCCAGGGCTACACAGAGAAACCCAGTTTCAAAAAACCAGAAAAGCAAAGCAAATAGCTGCATGTAGAACTGGGTAGATGTGAATAAGATTGATGACTGTTATTGTAACCGTGTAATTTGTAAAATGTTATCACTCGGAGAAACTAAGTGAAAATCATAATGAAGCCCTCTGTACTACTCCCCTTCTTTAACTACAGCAAGTATCACACAACCTTATCATTTTAAAGTTTATAAATCACTAACATTAAGTACATTCATATTTCTGCACAATCACAACCACCATTCATCTCTAGAACTTTTTATTCTCCCCAAATGAAACTCTACTGTTCTCCTTTAAAAACAAACATAAACACCTTCCTATTCCTTCCTACCACAGCCCCTCAATCCCCTTTCTTTCCCTAAGAACTCAGTTGTTCTAAGGATATCATGTACAGAATAATACCACATTTGTTATTTTGTGCAGTTTATTTTACTTAGTATATTCAAAGTTCATCCAAAGTGTGATATTTATAAGAATTCCATTCCTTCCTGAGGCAGGGTAATACCCCAGTGTGTTCATATCATATTTTATTTATCCTTTCATCTGTTATCATCTATTAATAGACATTTCTGTTTCTGTAGTTTGGCCGCTGTGAATGGCAGTATAGTGAACATTGATGCACAAGTATTCATTCAAGAGCCTACTCTTTGAGATATATACTGAGGAGTAGAATACTAGATTATATGATCATTTAATATAATATAATATAATATAATAATATAATATGGGCTAAAGAGATGGCTCAACAGTTAAGAGCACTGTCTGCTCTTCCACAGGACCTAGATTCATTTATGGCACCCACGTGAAGACTAACAACCATCTATAACTCAAGTTTAAGGATTCTGGCAACTTCTTCTGGCCTCCATGGGCACTGAGTGTTCATAGTGTAATGACATACATGCAGACAAAATAGCCATATACATAAAATAAAAATAAGCCTTGAAAAATGTATATATAAGAGAGAACACAGCAATACGACTATCTCCATCAATTCTAGAACTTTGGAAGTTGCTTACAATCCACTTCCTGCTTACTTAGGTAATATTATGTCCTTCTGGAGTCTTAGGCAGAGTTGAAGACAGATAGTTATAGTTTTCTTTAGTTATGAGAATAGATAATAGAGCATTTCCCTTAATTTTTCAAATGTAATGGGACTAAAATATTGCAACTATGATTCTTGTATGGTAACAGTTTTGTATATGTAATGTTATCTTGCTAAAGTTAAAATCTTTCTTTTTAGTTAGACAGAAAAGGGGGGATGATGTGGGATGTCCTTCAGTATATGTATTGCTTTTATTGGTTAATGAATAAAGATGCTTTGGCCTATGGCAGGGCAGGATACAGCCAGGCTAGAAGGGATATAGAGGGAGAATAGGCAGAGTCAGGAGGCACCATGTAGCTGCCAAAGGAGACAGACGCCAGAACAGAAATTTACCTAGTAGGCCACAGCCTCATGGTGATACATGATTAATAGAAATGGGTTAATTTAAGAGGTAAGAGTTAGTTAATAAGAAACCTGAGCTAATAGAAAAAACAGTGTTGTAATTAGTATTGTTTGTGTGTGATTATTCGGGCCTGGGTGGCATGGAACAAAAGAGCAGTCCCAGTTTACACACAGCAGCTGCACCATTGCACATCTTCACCCACAAGGTTTCCAGTTCCCCTCCATCCTTGCCAATTTATTTTCTGATTTCTTGGGAATACCCATCCCAGTGGCTATGAAATGATTTCCCAAAGGATTTGATCTGCATGTTCCCTAGTAGTTATTTATGTTGAGCATTTGTTGATGTGCTTATAGGTCATGTGTTTGTCTTTTTAAAAATGTCTAACTCCACCCATGTTTTAATAGAGCTGTGTTGTTGATTAAAAAACATTTTGGACATTAATTCCTTGTCAGAACTACCTTGAAAAATTTTTTTCCTCTTCTGTGAAGTGTCTTTTCATTCTTGGCTGTACCTTTTTGAGAGAAAATGCTTTCTTTTGATGAAGTTCATTTGACTTATTATTTTTCTATTCTTCTTATTATAACTATATATAAACACAATTACCTAACATATAAAAGGTTTCTGTTGTTCTTGCTTTCATTTTGCAGAGTTGGGGATTGAACCCAAGGTCTTGTGTCTGACAGGCAAACATTACCTCTGAGCACTGTGCCCACTTCTCAAATCTGAAAGTTATTAACACAAAAAAAGTTATTGAAACACAATAAAATAATAAAAATTATTGAACACAATAAAATAATAAAAGTTATTGTAATTTGTAGTTCATGGATTTATCCCACAAGCCAGTCTGCAAACCCCTGCTACAGAATAGGAAAATGGAGTCGTCAAAATTACTGTCTTGCATTAAAAATGTTTATCTAAGTCAGGCAAGGTGGCATATCCCCGCAATTACAGCACTCAAGAGGTTGAGGGAGGGGTGTAGGAAGTTTGAACCTAGCTTGGCCTATACAGTGAGTCTGTCTCAAACACACACACACACTCACACATACACACACACACACACTCATGTGCACATGGTTTCATTTTATGTGTTCCAAAAGGCAACAAAAAAATAGGAAACAAAAAAATAGCTCCAGTGTCGTATTTGATTATAAGAAAGTAGCATCCCAGATTGTTAATGCTCTTGAGAATTCTGTTCTTAAAATGGTTTTATGCTCTTTGTTGCTTTGTGGCAGAGGATTTCCAAATTTGGCACCTTGGCCAGTGCCATCTAACCAGCCTTCCCTCCTGGGAATCCTTCCTCCACTCCCTTACACATACTGTTTGCTTTTTGGCCTCCCACAGCCCCCAGAGGCAGCCGCTTTTAATGCTTTTAATGCTGCTAGAAAGGCCTGCTGTCGCTGCTTTTCAAGGACAGTTTGCACTCTCTTCCGAAGAACATCGAATACAGCCTCTTGTTTAAAGGAAGCGCTACTGTTGAGTGTGACCCTCTCACCGCTCCCCCGCCCCCAACTGCACTGCCCACAAAGGTTCGCTAATTTAGCTGGCAATGTCAGTTTGTAGCCAGGCCTTTGGGAAGTAATTAAGATTGAATAAGATTGCAAGGATGTGGCCTCCCAGGTAACATTAGTGGTTTTATCAAAAGAAAAGGAGCAATCAGAGCAAGCAAACTTGTTCTAGCCCCCACCAGACATAGGTACCATGCCCTTATATTTCTCCGTCTCTAGAACAATGCACAAATAAAACAATAAAATAAAAAGTAATAAATAAATAAATAAACAAACAACCCTGTATTATTTGTTAATCGTAGTCTGGGGCTGACAAGATGGATGTGCAGTTAAAGGCAAGCCCGACAACCCCAGGGACGTACATGGCAGGAGAAAACTTCCAGTGGGTGGCTCTTTGACATTAATGTACATGTCATGGCATGCATGCAGTTAAAAAGTCCTGGGTGCAAGCATATGCACATGTGCTTGTACATGTATGAGCATATGTACACACACACACATATGTGCACACACATATGCACACAAATAAATGTAATTTTTAAATTGCTATATATTTATTTATTTTATGTATTGTGCATCGTGTGCATGCCTGGTGCTCTCAGAGGCAGGAGAGGGCATTGGATACCCTGGAGCTGGGGTTATGGATGGTGGTGGGCCACCATATGAGTATTTGGAATCTAACTCAAGTCCTTGGAAGAGCAGCCCATGCTCAGTCCTAAACATACATTTTAAATTAAAGATGCAGTCATTAATTAAAAACGATCAGTCACAACAAAACAAAGATAATTTTTTGTAATAACAATGCCCTAGTTCTGAACTGAGGGAGTGATTTTGCATATTTTTTTGTTTATAATTTATTTTTATGGATCAAGCATTATAAAAAAAACACTTAGAAAGATGTAACCAGCCCTTGTTACAATCAAAAATATTATCACTCATCAGTGGAAACCTGGGGTTTTGTGTGGTTAACAAGAGTCTTCTTCAAGGTACAGTCTAACCCAAGCCCCAGTGAGGGCTCCTAGGCGGTTCAGCAGCCTCTCACACGCCTCCTTCTCCTCCATATCTAAACTGCAGAGAGATTGGTCCGTTTAAAAGTCATGATGAGATCACTTTTTCGCCTATAATACTTAGGTACTCTCTCATCCTTCTCAGAATAGAAGTCAAAAATTCCCTCAACAGTCAACAAAGCCTAAGGTCAGCTCTGCCTCATTGTGTCTCCCTGGGATGCTCCACAAGACAGTCCCTTACCTCTGCCTCATTGTGTCTCCTCGGGATGAGCCACATGACAGCCCCTTAGATTTGTCACAACCCTGCAACTGCTAGTCCTTCAGCCTGAATACTCTTCATCCACCACACAAAGCACTCCCTCACCAGACTTATGGATTTTTAAAAGATCTATTTTAATTGTGTGTGTGTGTGTGTGTGTGTGTGTGTATGTGTGTGTACAGGAATGCAGGTACTAGATGGGGTACAGAAGACAATGTTGAATCCTCTAGAACTGGAGTTACAGGTGGTTGTGAGTCACTCAACACGAGTGCTGGGAACCAACTCCAGCTACTCTGTAGAAGCTGCACCTGCCTTAACCACTGGGTGGTCTTTCCAGCCCCCGGTTACATTAATAGGTAAGAGTGAAATTGCCATGCTATATACTGCTTGCACATCTGACTTGATGGGAAATGTTCAAATTGTTTTCCAAACTGTCTTTATTCACTTTACATTCCCATTATCAGTGTACAAAAGTCCCAGGCTTTTGTCGCCATGGGTATTGGCAGCTTTGTTCCGTGTACATGTTTAACAAAATAGAGTAAAATCTGATGAGGAGGCTCTGGTGGCACGCTGAGAAGGTAAGAGACTCCTTTGAACCCATTTCAGAGAGCACTCCAGTCTGCTCCCTCCCACCCACCCTCCAGCCTCCACAAAAATAACCTGTAGCCAAATGGCTGTGAAAGTACAGGGGGATTTAACACGCTTAACCACAGAGGTTGTTTTTCAGACTGAACTGATAAAAGTACAGCTTCAAAGTCTTGCTAGTAAGTGTGTCTCTAACCGCGACGTCTCTGCTGTCTCTGCTGGAATCAAAGCAGCGAGTGTCAGGGTTGGATGTGTGGAAATATGTCACAGAGGCCAAAGTCACCGACAGTTCAAAGACTTGCAGGAGTGGAAAGACTTCTGAAGGTTTGCTTGGTTCGTATGTTTTCCAGATCAACTCCTAACTTAACTCTGCAGAAAACTACCAGCAAGTGATTATCTCTCCCCTCCCCAACACTGCCCTATTCCCTTTCACAAAAGGCCTTCATTGATTGTTTGTTTGGGTTGATCTTTATTTTTATTTGTTGGTTGGTTGGTTTTTTGAGACCAGGTCTCACTATGTAGCTCTGGCTGTCCTGGAACTCATTGTGTAGACTAGTGCCTACGTGCTGGTAGGCACTAGGAGCCACAGGTGCTCTTAACAGTTGCACCCCACAGTGTTGAGTACCAGGGTTATCACATTAGGCCAATTAAGAGAGAGATGCGCAAACTGCTCGGAGGATTTTACAGCTTGCTTTTGATTGCATCAGAATATCCCGGCGAGAATGCCTTTCTAATAAAGTAATAGCAAGTTGGCACTGGAGCGGCCTTTTATTAAGGTGACATTAGTGACTCATCAGAAGCTATAAATAGACCTCGGTTTGAATCTCTGTCCACAGTCATATGGGTATTCCCACAAAGAGAGACGCTACTTACGGCAGAAGGCAGCCTGCCAGCCACTTTGACAGCTAATGTGGGGTGTAGATGAGGGGAACCACACCCTTGTGGAATATGAGCCCCGAGGACTGATTCGTCATTCTGTCACGTGTTTCTTGGCGTCCTTCATAGCCTCTGAAACAGTTTTGTTGTTCTCGTTAAAGATCGCCATCGATGTGCGCATGTGTATCTAGTCGTCTCTGATGATGAATCCAAGAAAATCACTGCCTTGAGTCAGTTATTTATCTTTGTTTTCTTTCTTTCCCAGGATGCAGCACAGCTGTAAAGTATGGTGGCACACATGGGAGGGCTCAGTCAGTATTTGCTGGATGGAAGAAAGATGGATTGACGTGCATATTCTATTCTAACATAATATCATTCCATTGTCTCCCTATTTAAAAAAAAAGTCTCAAAATCTGATCATGGTAGCACACACTTAGAATCCCAGAACCTGGAAGGCCAAAATGGGAAGGCAGTAAAAGAAAGGCCAACCTGGGCTACATAGTGACATCCTATCTCAACAATAACAACAGCAGCAACAACAACAAATGTCTACCATTTCCCTCACACCCTGACCCCACTCCTCCCTTCATCTTGCAATGAGAAGAAGATAAAATACCACCTGGAAGCAGAAAGGAGTAAGACATATGAAGATCCCATTCTCACCACAGCTAAGGACCAGTTTTACTCCAGCTCCGAAGGAAAGATGGGAGGCAGGGAAAGTAGGAATGAGGAAAGAGATGTGGTGGGAAGAGGTCCATAACAGACAGCTCCCCTAAAGAAGGCAGACAGAACTGTCCACCCTGGGTAGATTCTGCTAAAGCAATCAGGGCCTGGGAGAAAATGAAGAGAGGGAGAAACTATGTTTCCTACATTCTTGCAAGTTTGTGTGATTGTCCCTCCGCTTGGCAAATGTGTCTAGGCTCTCACCAACCCAAGAAAACAGAGGAATACAGAGGGTGAAGAGGACATGGAGGGCTGTCATTTCATCTCATCACTTGTGTTCAGATGACATCTAAATAGACAGCAGGGATTCACCTCTCCTTTCTCTTCCCTGACACTGTATGAGCAAATCTTCCATGGAGGCTGCCTTCCATCTTGACTTAAATGCAATCCTATCTTCCTTTCTCTTCATGAAACCTAGCATGTAAACAACAAAAAGATGGCCAGCAAGTAGAAAAGAAAAATATCTGAAACGGCAATACAGAGACCAATCTATCTGCAGAGGCTCCATTCCAAGAAACAAAGAAGGCGTGCGGGGGGCGGGGGCAGAGAGACAGAGAGACACAATACTTGACCAGGGCCCTCTAAATCTAGTAGTAAGAAGCCAATGCATGTCTTCTTCAGGTTCTAGGACTTAGCTTTATGTGAAAAGTGCAGGGCTGAGCTGCTATCTGATCCTTAGAAGGAACCCCCTCACCACAATACCACAGTGGCTGGGAAAACCCAGAGGGACTGAGCTCAACTCCGAGCTATCTTCTTCTTTTTTATCACCTTCCCTTTGAAGCATCTAGAAACACAAATCCCAGAAGGTGTTCATATATGAGGCTTGACAGATGCCTAAAAATTCAAGTGAGGAACCCGGGGAGTTGGCCGTCTTGAATACGCATGAGCATCTGAATTTGGTACCCACTTCCCAGAGCCAAGAAGGGGCTGGAGAGCCAGCTTGGCAGTTAAAGAGCACGTTGTGAGGACTGGAGCTTGATTCCCAGCAACCATGTCAGGTGAAGTATGAACAATAAAAACCCAGAGACAGATATTGGGGTTCAAGCTGAAAATCAGAAAAGCAAAGCAGTCAACCACTAGAGAGATCTTTTACCTCTACCAAATCTTCAGACCAAAAGGGTGAGCTCTTGTATCCACGAATCCTCAGACTGCACACACCAGTGAGCTCCTGTCTCTTCCCCTTTATATTCCTCTCTCCACCCAGCCATATTGCTCCTGTCTCCACCTCCCTAGTGCTGGGATTAAAACTGTGTAACTCCCAAATACTGGGATTAAAGGTGTGAGCCACCACCACCTGGATCTGTTTCTAGGATCAATTTTGTGTAGCCCAGGGTGGCCTTGAACTCACAGAGATCCATCTGCCTCTGTCTTCTGAGTCCTGGGTTTAAAGGTGTGTGCCACTACTCCCTGGCCTCTTAGTGGCTTAGCTGTTCACTCTGATCATCAGGCAAGCTTTATTTGTTAAAATATAAATAAAATATCACTACAGTCAGGTGTCTAACTCCAGCTCAAAGTCAGAGCCTCTGTACATACTTACGCATAACTTAAAATAATAAAAAGTAAATCTTTTACAAAAATTAAAGATAAAAAGCTGAGTAGAGGTGCACGCTGAGAGTAGAGGCCCAACTGTGCACCTGCACACATGCACACACACGCACACACACATGCACACAAAAGCTCAAGTGATACGGTAAAGTCAAAAACAGGAAGGGTTGTGACATAGCAGAGCCTGAAAGAAGATTTGAAGGTTTGAATGGAGGGTGGGTGTTTATGAGCTCCTGAGAGTATTTGGTCTCTCTCTTGCTTCTGCTTCTCCATGTGTCTGCTTCCATCTTTAGAGATACAGAAAAAATTCACCACCAGGGTCTCACATATCATTGTTCTATGTTCTTCGTACCTCACACGTCACTATCACATCTCCTATGACCACTTGGCTAGTTTTTCTCGTAGCCAAAGGCCTGCCATGTTCTACTGTAATCCTAAGACTGCAAATACTAGGTATCCTATGGTGTGTCTTGATCCAATGAATGAGGTTTCATCAGTTTAGAGATTGGGTTAAACAGCTGTATCTAAGTGGTTAAAAGATAAAAACTTGAACTGGAGAGATAGCCCAGCAGTTTAGAATGCTTGCTGTATAATCATGAGGGCCAGAGTTCAGATCCCAGTACCCAAGTAGCAAACCAGGGATCCTGCACACAAGGTCTAAGGGAGCTGAGACAGACATGTTGCTGAGGCTTGATGGCTTCCAGCACAGCTGAGAACACATGAACCTCAGGTTGGAAGAGAGAGACCCTGCCTCAAAGGCAAGGCACAGAGTGATCAAGGAGGATGCTCAACATCCTCTTCTGCTCTCCGCACATGTGCAGGCATGTACACTTACGTGTGTGTGCACATACCCATGATATGAATAAACCATCAAAATAATAAAAGAAAACAAAGACGGCTTTAAAAGTTAGAAAAAACAGCAGATGTCCAGAAGGATAAAAATTCATAGCCAGCCAATGGATGATTCTGAAATTATTGTGTGGCTGAAGAGATGGCCCAGTAGTTAAGAGTGTGTGTTGCTCTTCTTAGGGACCCACGTTTGTTTCTCAGCACCCAGCTGGAGTCTCACAACCATCTGTAACTCCAGTTCAAGGGATTTTAACTTCCTCTTCTGACCTTGGCTGGCAGCAATGATCATAGACTTGTCACAGAAAACCTGTACTTTGGGTTTTCTTTTCTTTGGAGTTAACCATACATTCGGATATTTTATTCCCGTCTCTCCCGACATCAACCTAAGACTGATGTGGCTAAAAACACTCACCACCATGTCTAAGACTCACACAGAAACAAGGCAAAGGAAGAAGGCAATAAGTTAGTGATGCTACATGGGAAGGTAAAGCTGTTTTCACCCCAGAGCACAGGAAACACCGGCACATCTCCCTCTGTGGAGTAGCCATATCAGAAACGTCCAGGCCTCCGACACGCATTTGGACTTTGCGGTTCTCTTTGCCGGCTCCAGTCTGATAGTTCTGCCAAGGCCGCTCTTTACTCTCTCGTAGGTTTGCAGAAGACTGCTACAACTTCACTGAGACCTTCTGCTCATACAGCTTCTTTTTTTAGAGTTGCTGCCGCCTGGGAGGAAATGGAGCTACGCGTGTTTCCTTTCCATCCAACGTTGGCTCTTTGGGGGGAGGTAGCTGAGGGCTCACAGTTTGCTCCCACAGCTTGTAACAGTACTGTGTTTTCTTATAAGCCTCTCTTGAAGTTTCTGTCCTGTAAATTATTTATAAATTGTTTCAAAACCTCCAGGAAACAAGTTGGGCAAGTTCTCCTGGTGCCAGATGGCTCAGCAGACTTTCGATGTTGCTCATTGCATGGTCCTCTCCTAGTGCCCCAAATCCCGAAAGACGCCTAAAAAGAAAGCGAATAAAAAGCACATCACTCTCCAGGTTCCCAGCCAAAATCCCTTCCCACAGGAGAACACACAGAAAAAAAAAAAAGAGTCGGATCTCTCTTAAGTGTAGAATAATGGTCGTGGTCCTCCAAAAGTTCCCACCACGTGCCTTCGGGTAGAAAAGCATACATACCTCTCAAGCACCTGGACTCTACCTCACAAGCCATTGTGTTTAATCATGATTATCTATGGTTTAAAACAAACGAGTGCTGAATTCAAAGGACCATACTCTGGAGGAGAAGAGCAGAGGCACAGGCCCTGGGGGACCTGCTTTGCACTAGGAACAGAGTATTTTTATCCTGAGGATCCACTTCAAGGCAAGAGGCCTCAGAATCAAAAAAATAATATGCTTATGACCGTTTTAGAAGCATAGACATATGTGTCAGGCCTCGTGAGACCTCAAATCTGATGTCCCAAGAAGGCTTCCCCAGTGCATAGCTGTTCCTTTTCTCTTATCAGAGAGCTGGCTGCATGGTGGCAGCCCCAGGAGGCTGTGTGAGATCAGTCAAAGGGAATTATAATCTCCCTTTTAGAAAAATCAGCAGTGTTCACACCTGGAGAAAGAAAGAACGAGGCTCAGAAAAGAAGGGCAAGTTGGCATAAAAGCGCAGACAGGGCATCAAAATTTACCAGTAGAAGCGAGAAGCACCCCAAAACAAGACACGGGGTCAAACCCGAACTTGTCCTGTTGCTACAGAACCAGTTCTGCACCAGACATAAACTGCACAACTCACTTTCTTTTCTTCCTGGGTTCAAAACTGAACTGCATTTCCCAGCACTCTGTGTATTGAGGTATTATCATGTGATTTGCTGATGGGCTATGGGATATGCCCCTTTCAGGCCTGGCCCGTATTAACGCTTACATTATCCTCCATAATCTCTCCCTTCTAAAGATGTTTACAGATGATCAAGTCAAGGATTCCTTGACCATTGAAGCCACAGCTAGGAGGAAGCTCAGGAGTCAAGGTTCTGTATTGATCAGGCTCTTCTAACCCTCACTTACTATGAGATGAATTGCTATTGCTAACTTATTCCTAACTTGTCTGCAGTGGTTGATTCATCCTGGTACATACTTCTTCACTCCAGTGTCTTTTAAATCTTCAAGAGTCTATGTTCTATAGCAACAAAAGGGAGGCTGAGTTTCAAGCCAGCATTGACCAGGCATGAAACAGACATGGAAGTCAATCTCTCTCTCTCTCTCTCTCCTTTCTTCTTTCCTTCCTTCTTTCTTTTCTCTTTTCTTTTCTTTCATTCTTTCTATTTTATTTTTTAACTGAGAAAAATTTCACATGATAGATTTTTACCATATTTTCTCCTTCCCCAATTCCTCCCAGATCCTTCCCACCTCCATACCCACCCGACTTCATATTCTCTCTCTCAAAAAAAAAAAAAAAAAAACACAAGAAACACACACACGTGCCACCCCCTACCATCACAAAAACAAAAACCAGAACAAACCGGCAAAGACCAATAAGACAAAAAAAAAGCCAAAACGAAGCATGCTATTCATTAAGACATTACCAGATGTTTTAGGATTGTAATTGTTGCAATGAAACACCATGACCAAAGCAACTGCAGGAGGAAACTATTTGGAAGCTCTCACATCACTGTTTGTGTTGGAAGGAAGTCAGGACAGGGACTCAAACCATCAGGGCAGGTGCTGGTGCAGAGGACAGGCAGAGGTGCTGCTTACTGGCTTGCTCCTCATGACTTGCTCAGCCTGCTTTCTTATAGTACCCAGGACCACAAACTCAGGGATGGTACCACCCACAGTGGACCAGGCCCTTACACATCAATCACCCATTACGAAAATACTCTACAGATCTTATGGAGGCATCCTCTCGATTGCAGTTCCCTTCTTTTAGATGATTCTAGCTCTGTCAAGTTGACATAAAACTAGCCAGCACACTGATTTATTTATTATGACTTTTTTAAAACAGAGGTATGTTCCCCTCATTAGCCTCTGATCTCATTGAGGACAAGAGCTTTGTCTGTTTTATCCTCCACAGTCTACCTGCACCTAGCACGGTGCCTTTAACACAGTTCATGGATATTTGTTAAAATAAATTCAATGAAATAAAACAGGTAGGTGTAGGAACCTCCAACAGTCTTGTGTTGGTCTTAGAGAATTCACTTCTTGGCCAAGCTTAGCTATATGGTCGTTTGAAAATGCATCACTACCAGAGATGATAACCTCAGATGGCAAAGAGCTTGCCTTACAAGCATAAAAATTTGATCTTTTTTTTTTTTTTGGAGAGAGAGAGACTCAAAGGAAAAACAAATCCAGGTGTAGGGGTGCACACTTGTAAAGCCAGCACTGAAGAGGCAGAGATGGGTGCATCCTTGGGGCCCCTGGACTATCTTCCAACCTACTTGACTAGCTCAAGGTTGGTGAGTGGCCCTGTCTCAAAAAACAAAGTAGACAACACCTGAGGAACAACAGCCAGGATTTTCTTCTGGCCTACACACACACACACACAACCCTCCCATGCACATACATATACCTACACATACATGTACACATATACCCACCCACACATGTGCACACATATACCTACACACACATACATATACATATACCTACATATGCCTACACATATACACACACACATACTTCACACTCACAAAGAAAATGCCTTATTAGCTAAAAATAACAGCATTCATTCATCATTCTCGACTATGCTCTGTCTATACATTAATTTCATAACAGCTAGATAGATCTGTCTTCTTGTAGATAATATCGCCTTTCTGGAAGACACAGAAATCCTTTTTCTATATGTTGTAGCCAAGACTGGCCTTGGAAGTAAACGTGCCCCACCCCCACTTCAGCCCAGGCAGCTGGAATGTTAGTAAAAGGCTCCTTGGCTGCCCCTTGGCTGACCTGCCTACTGGAACCTTTCTATCAGAGTTCCAGGAATGCATTGCTTTTGTTTTTTCAGAACGAGATACTGAGAGCACATAGTAATAACATTTTCCTGCTTTGCTTTTGTATGAATCTTGCGCTTCTCCCACAGAGTCCTGCCTGCCATTTTCTTCACCCAGCCCCACTTTCCCCCAGCCACATGAAGTCAAAATTCCTCACCTTCATCTCAGTATCTTCTTAGCAGTATAAATAGTTTTGTGAAGGAGATATTAAAAATATACTTTCTGCTTCCTTTGCTTTGCTTGTAACCTTACCAGGGGCAGATTCAGTAAGGACTTACTGGTTTTCTTTCCCCCCTCATTTTGAGAATGAGCCCTTGGGATCACTGCTGCTTTGGTGGAGCAGTAGAAAGGACAGTGAATAAATTCTATATCACAGGTCAGTGAAATGGCTTCAATGGGTTGGGGAGCTGGCAACTAAACCTGGTGATCAGAACACACTATGGAGAAAGAAAACAAAACAGTTCCCTAGAGTTATCCTCTGACCTCCATACATGTCAATACTGAGAAGAACACTGCACTGTATAAATATATATATAGCACAAATGGCTGACACTAATTTAGAGACAATTCAGACAATGTGGCAATCTCATTGTTCCACCCTCTTACAACACTCTAGCCAGAACTTTAGATTAGAACTTCAGATAAGCCTTACCCACTACTCAGAGACTGGCTACAAATGTTACAGCTAGTCCTCATGAGACTAACCTTTGTTTCATTTTTTTTTTACAGGATCCCATAGAGATACCATTGTTCTCTAGACAACAGGAAGCAATTCTAAAAAAATAAAAAAAAAATCAATGCCCCTAATCCCAACAGATTTTGTTTTCTTAGGGTTATGGATAATTGTCATCTGTTAGGGGTTGGTTATAAGGATAAAGTGGTTGGGGGGTAGAACAATGAAGTTTAGACTCAGAAATCTCCTTTGAAAAACAGAAAAAGGGAAATAGGATAATAAGGTATCTACTTGTAAACTATTTTAGCAACTATTAGTTTTAGACAGTTTACATTGGCATAGATTCTTATATATTGATACATATATAAAATTATTTTTGTATTCCTGTCTTAGATAATTTGTATATTGATGAAAATTCAAAATTGTATTTTTCATATTGTGTATGTTCCTATTTCTGTTTACAATACTTTTGCACACAAATGTTATTGTACTGTATGAATGTTTCTACTTCTGCTTAAAGATATTTTATATATTGATACAAATTAAAAATATTTTTGTCATATTGCACTATACATTTCTACCTCTGATTAGGATATTTTTATATATTGTTATAATTTTGAGTTCATTGTCCTTATGCTGTACACATGTTTGAAGGATTTTTTAGTAATGTGAAGCTTCAGTCTTTAAGCTATATAGGTCATTAGGATTTACAGGTTACTAGTCACCCATATTTGTCATACTTATAGTTATGTTAGTTACGTTCTCTAGATGCACAGAGATGTACTCCGCATAGATAGGTAATCGTCAAACACTTCAAAGACCTACAAAATATGGCATTTAATCAATAATTTAGAATTCTGTTGCTGTGAGACATGACTGTTCCTGGCAGCACTGATCTATTCCCAAGAGGATGATGGACACTGAAGACACTCCATGTGGAGCTTGTTTTCTTCTTGGCAAAACTGTCCTGTTGGGCATAGAACTGCACTTGCCTTGACTGCTGACAGTGAGCATGCTGTCTAATCTGAACAAGCAGGACACAAGGAAAAGCGACTACTAAACCTTGCCAAGACAGGGTAGGACAGTCTTTCAAATCTTTCTGCTTCTAAAAATGATTAATCAGATATTCTAGGCCTACAGCCAAAGTTGGTTGCCTCAACACTGCAGAGAAACTTTAGGTGACTGTCCAGGCAGCCAGTTGTCTCTGTCATTTCTTGCATCTTTTGAGAATCACTTGCTTGCACTTTCTACTTACTCAGGTAATATTATTTTCCTTCTCAGGTCTTTAATGGGGTTGAAGACTAGATTATCTTATCTAAGGCATGTTAGGTATGAGACTTAGACTCCTCAGGATAGGACAGCTATCGGAATAATCTTTGTAATTTACCATTCACCTGTGGAGGCGAAACAATGCAGGCCCATTTACCTTGTCTGATAGAGAGTTTGGAGATTTGAGAAGCACAGTTGCACTGAGTTCTAACTCAGAAGGTGATTACTTGGTTCTTTTGAAATTAAGATAGCTCAGTGCC
This sequence comes from Neodon shergylaensis, assembly GCA_025134845.1. Lineage (NCBI taxonomy): Eukaryota > Metazoa > Chordata > Mammalia > Rodentia > Cricetidae > Neodon > Neodon shergylaensis. The sequence goes on along the minus strand of JABTXL010006268.1, from coordinate 31,703,382 downwards.
ATCCTGACAGGTGGCCAGGATATGCACAAGTACTTCTGCCCTTTCTTAGTAATTATGAGGTCATCTGGGGAAGGATGGTGTACGTGACCTATAGCACCTTTGCTGTCTAGATGGCAAAATGTTAATGATTTGATGTCTCAGAGTGATAAAGCAATTGACTGTGTGTCATGTTAATGAAGTCTTCTGTTACCTTCTCCCCCATTTATGTTGAGTATAAAAGCTGTGGAAAATTAAACACTGGAGAATTTCAGGATTTCAGTCACTGAAATGCCCTCCCAATACTTTCTATGCTTTCTGTCTTATTATTTTTATGTGTCTTCATATTCTTTACTTATTTTTTTTTCAATTCCCACGCCCCTACCCTGGTAAAAAGTATTTTTGTTGAGGCTGATCTTTATCATCTGGACATTTAGTATGTGATTCTTACTTGACATTGTTCTTATTGGTTGTAGTTTTATTTTTGTGTATGTTATTACCCTTTCTTTCTCCTGGACAATACTTAGTAATCATTCTTATTGTATATAGCTCTACATTAGATTTAGAACCTTCTTATTTAGACTGAAGGGGGAAATATAGTGGGTATTCACTCCCCATAACTTTGGGCTATCTGACCTAATAGAGGTGCTGCTTCTTGTCTGACGATCTGACCTCTTAAAAGGAAAGAGGGGGGTGGCCACTCACTCTCTCATGTGGTGGTTGGAGATTGGACTGCTGGGCAAATGGAGAACCACAATGGCTATTTGCCTTGTTGTGTATCTGTGAGTGTATCCTAATAAATTCTTGATACCTCTCGTGGTTTCTCCTACTCTCTCAAGTCTTAGGCAGTGTCTTTTGACACTGTGTGGAGTGGCAACATGCACAGAACAAAATACACAAGCTATGTCTTCAGAGCCAAGGTGGCAGTGAAGTCACGTGATACAGCACAGTTAAATGCCATTAAGAACACCTTGAACACATCACGTGTTTTATTTTGAGTTAGTTTCTGGTGGCTGCGTATGCCAAAATTTTTGTGACAATTCACATTTGATCATGTGACCCCAAATGAAGTCACAACCTATAGGGAGAGAAGAAAGGCTTTGCCTGAACTTCTGCCTGCCGGGAAATTTGAGATCAGGCAACCGCGATTGGAAAGGTACTCTGTGACATGAGGGAAGTCCTGAGTGGACATGAAGAAAGGAGCCAGTTTAACAGGGACGAGTTTGCTTCACGGCAAGTAATTCATTCTTGTGGTGGCTGATCTAGTCCCTTGAGACTCGCTTACCCGCAGAAATATAATTTCCCCCCAGAAAGGCATAATTCCATCTCTTGTGAAAGACAGTAACTTGCTTGTAAGAGTAATGTCCCGTTACACCTAGAAAATGTCCTGCCTCCTGACACTGGCACAGTAAGGGATCAAGACTTGGGATGAACAAACTATAGCACCTTCTTTCGTGAGTAAGCAACAGTATTCACACACACACACACACACATGCACACACACACAGCTTTCTTCACAAGATCTTATAGTTGGTCAGAGTTGAGTTAGGACTTGGGTCTCGATTTGTTTAGTGCCGAACCTGGTTTCTTGACAACCGTCATATATTATCTTTCTTACACTCCAAACATTTACTCAAGCTTGGTCTTCTAGATAGTTCTCAGTTATCCTAAAAATAAATCAGATATTTTCCCCAAGAAGCTGTTTTCTGGGTTTCTTTGGGCTTTCTCTCTAAGAGCCCCGAGCTACCAGACAAGAACTACGACTCCCCTGACACCGTCATGCTAGAGATGACACGAGATGACCGGAATGATCGTCTTGACTGAGCCCAAACTTCCAGTCAGTGCCAGGCTTGCAAATCACATCATCCTGGGTTCTCCAGGTCAGCCTGTCCAACCGTTGTATGTCACAAAGACGCTTGCCAGCTCGTTAATTGCTAGGAGGGCCCAGCCCCCCCATATTCCATGGGCAGGTGGTCATGGGCTGAATAAGAAAGCTAGCTAAGCATGCACCTGGAAGAGGCAGCCAGCAAGCAGTGTTTCTCCGTGGTTTCTGCTTCAAGTCTCTACTCGCGCTCTCTCCAACTCCCCTCAATGACCGGCTGTAACCTGTAAGCTGAAATGTGCCCTTCCCTCCCCTGTGTTGCTTTGGACCAGAATGTTGTATCGTAGCAACTGAAAGAAAACTAGAGCACCAGCCTAAAACAGCCATTTTAGGGTGACTTCCATGTGCTGTGGTACTAGAGTTCAGGGATTCAGAAGGAAGCAACACACTTCCTGTCACTACAGAGCCTCCATTGCAGAAGGCAAAGATACTCAGTGAGCAAACAGCCAAGATGGTAACAGATTATTGTAAACACCGTGAAGAGCAGAAACAGGATGCTCTGAGAACAGGCAGGACCAAGATACAGAAAGCAAACAGGAAGCCTGGATGGAAGCAGATGCAAACCCATGCCAAGGGAGATGCCAAGAGGACATAGCAAATGCAGAGGCCTTGGGGTTGAAAGGCTCTTGCTGCATCGTAGGCAAGAAAAGTGTCAGAGAGGAAGAAATGCAGAGGACAAGTAGAAGAGGGAGAGGAAGGGACAGAGACTCAGGGGCCAGGCTGAGTTTGTGTTTTATTCTAAGTGCTAGGGAAAGCCCTCGTTTAGGAAATGCATCCTGGTTTACAGCTCTTAGATATTAATCTGCAAAAATAATAGAGGAAGAGGAGGCAATTTAGGAAGCTATTAGAAGAGTCGTATTAGGGTTGCTGGTGATGGAGACAGGTGCACTCTGAGGCCTTTGCCACCCAACCCTGGTCTGATCTCTGACAGAGAGATGAAAAAGCTTCCTCCCACTGGGTTGAGATTATCTTTGCAACTTCTTTCCTCAGTGTAGAGGCTGTGAGGAGGAAGAGAAAGGCCCAAGGCTTAGACAGAGGGAAGGGAAACTGGGTGAACAAAGGTGGCAGCTCCCTGACCACAGAAATCAGTTCAGCCCACAGCTGTCTTGGGCAAGCCCCTGGCCAGTACCCAGGACTGAAGAAACAGTGGGGCCTGCAACGCAAGCGTCTTCCTTCCGCCCTTCCCAAATAGGCATCAACTCCCCTCCACTCTACCCTCCCTTGCCCCAGCCTCATCTTCGGCTGGCTCTCTCTTTTTGTTGTAGGAGTGAACGGGAAAGAAAGATTGCTTTAGATATTGCATTTCTCGTGCATTTTCAGTAATCCTCATTATCCCCAAAACAGAAATACGAGATAGAATGATTTAGAAGAGATTAATATCGCTGCCAGGTAATCTGGTTTCGCATTTTAAAAAAATCCAGCTGCTCCAATTATAAAGCTTTTAGTCATCCAAAGTCCTGGTATACAAAGTATCCAGCAAGCTCTATGTTATTTTCATGCAATATGATGTAGAAGGAGAAACACCCATTTGCAATTCAAAAGTATTAAAAAATTATAAAAATCACCTATGCAAGAAATTGATAGGTGTACATGAGAAAAGGCACATAAACAACAGCAAATTTGTAAAAACAAAACAAAAAAAGACAAAACAAAAACTAACAATGTAATTACAATAACTGAAGAAATATTTTATGCTCCTAAAACGCAATTAGTCTATATGCTTGATCCAAATCTAATTTAAAAGATGGTTTTATGAACTTGCAATAATAATGATAAAATACATGAAAAAAATAAGCATTCAGGGTTAGCAGAGACATATTGAAAGAGAAAAGCTGGCCAGACAAAAAGCTAAAATAATTAAAACAGCATTGGTTTGAGGCCAAAAAAAAAAACGAATCTCTTAGAAAACCTCAAAACAGACTACAGATGATGCAACAATCCAACTTCTGGATGATAAAGTAAACGGCACAAACCACTGTTCCAATTACTGAGCCGACAATTCGAGTTCTAAGATTGGATTGCAAAGATATTAGCTAGTGTACTGACTGGTTTTGTGTGTCAACTTGACACACAGTAGAGTCATCAAAGAGGAAGGACCCTCAGTTTAGGAAATGCCTCCATGACATCCAGCTGTAGGGCATTTTCTCAATTTGTGATTAATGAGGAAGGGCCCAGCCCGTGGTGGGGAGTGCCGTCTCTGAGCTGGTGGTCCTGGGTTCTATAGAAAGCAGGCTGAGCAAGCCATGTGAAGTAAGCAGTAAGCAGTGCCCTCCATGGCTCTATGTCAACTCCTGCCTCCAGGTTCCTGCCCTGTTTGAGTTTCTGTCCTGACTTCCTTTAGTGATAAACAGTGATATGGAAGTGTACGCCAAACAAACCCTTTTCTCCCTGACTTTTTTTTTTTTTTGATCATGGTGTTTGTTTTATTGCTGCAACAGAAACCTCAACTAAGACAGTTAGGGAAATCAAGAATCGTGTCAAGATGTTTTATGATAGAATTATTTCTAAAACGGAAAGCTTGGCTGCAAAGCCAGGCAAGACAGCACACACCTGTAATTCCAGCACACGGGAGGCTGAGGCAGGAAGAACACAGTGAATTTGACACCAGCCACAGCTGTGTGCCAAGTTACAAGTCAGCCAGAGGTGTATAGTGAGATCCTATCTCAAAAATCCCAAATAAACAAGCAATAAAATAATAGAAAAATAAAATAAAATAAATGCCATACAAAACATAGGTGCTAAACCTAACATCCAATAGGAAAGCATTTAAATAACCTGTAGTACATTCATTAAATAAACATACAAATTTTTAAGAATTGTTCTCCCAGTGCGGGAAGATGTATTAACAGATATTTCTAAGGGAACTGGTGAGATAGAAAATACTGTGTGTGGCCGGGCGATGGTGGCGCACGCCTTTAATCCCAGCACTCAGGAGGCAGAGGCAGGCGGATCTCTGTGAGTTCGAGACTAGCCTGGTCTACAGAGCGAGTTCCAGGACAGGCTCCAAAGCCACAGAGAAACCCTGTCTCGAAAAACCAAAAAAAAAAAAAGAAAATACTGTGTGTGGGGGGGGCGAGGTGGCTGGAAGTGTTCGGGCATGCTCACAGCCGCAGCTGCTCAGCAGGCTGAGACACAACCTGCAAAACCACTATACGTTTTGCACCTGATTTTTTTTTTTTTTAAGCAAAGAAAAGAGTCTTGAAACATATCAAGGGGAATAACAGAAATTACATTGGGGGATGGTATTTCCTCATTATACTCCGCACATTCTAAATTTTCCAAAAAGACATGCGTGAAATTCTTTTCTAATCAGGAAACTGGCAATGCACTTAGCAATGATAATCGCTGCGAATGCAATTTTGAACGACTTTCACTTTCATGGGGGGGAGGGCGGTGAGTTGGGCATGGGTCAGACTTTCCTGGACCAGGGTTTCCACGACAAATGACCTGAAGGGATTTACGAAGTGAGAAGATTGCTTGGCTCACATTTCTGTTGATTGCGTCTGGAGATCTGACAGCCCCTCGGTCTGTCAGAAGAAGCGGTGTCTCCATCAGGAGTGCACGGTAGGGCAAAGTCACTCACCTCATCCACAGAACCCAAAGAGAAGGGCCTGGAGTCTCAAAATCTTCTCTAGGGGCACGCCCCTAAAGACCTGAGGCCCACACACCGAGCCCCTCTCCAAAGCTCCCACTGTCTCTCAGCAAACCTTTAATACGTGAGCTTTTAAGAGAACCCTCAGTACCAAACCACAGCCATCCTACCTCTTCTCCCACAAACCTCCCAGAAACGGAAATGACAAATCTGGAATCCCTGTGAATGAGTTGAGCTGTGAGTGAGATGAGTCTTCTGTTCTCAGAATCACTTCCTGTGATTTTGATGTGATAAACACAGCCAACATGTGAATAAGATACATTTGTAATAGCTAATGGGTTTATTTTTGAAGCAGAGGCAGCGAAGTGAGATAAATGCAACACCCAAGTTTGTTGTGTTGGTGGTGGTGGTAGTGGTGGTGGTAGTGGTAGTGGTGGTGATGGTAGTGATGGTAGTCATGTGACAATGGTGACTGTGGTAGTGATGGTGATGGTGGCGGTGGTGATTGTGGTGGTGGTGGTGGTGGTGGTGGTGGTAATTGTAGTGGTGGTAGTGATGGTGGTGATAGTAGTGGTTAGTGATAATTGTGGTGGTGGTAGTGATGGTGGTGGTAGAGATGGTGGTGGTGATGGTGATTGTTGTTGTTGTGGTGGTGGTGGTGGTGGTAATGATGGTAACAGTGGTGGTAATAATGGTAGTGGTGGTAGTGGGGGTGGTGGTAGTGATGGTGGTTGTGGTGATGGTGGTGGTGGTAGTGATAGTGCTAGTGGTGATGGTGGTGGTGTTGATTGTGGTGGTGGT
>JABTXL010006268.1:31684852-31697031 GCA_025134845.1 Neodon shergylaensis | reverse complement strand
GGGGGTGGTGGTAGTGATGGTGGTTGTGGTGATGGTGGTGGTGGTAGTGATAGTAGTGGTGGTGATGGTGGTGGTGGTGGTGGTGATGGTGGTGGTGGTGTTGATTGTGGTGGTGGTGATTGTGATGGTGGTAGTGATGGTGGTGGTGATGGTGGTGGTAATGGTGATTGTGGTGGTAGTGGTGTGTATATGTTATTGGGAATGAAACCCAGGGCCTTTCATATGCTAAATAAGTACTTAACCACAGAGCTACACTATAGATCTCAATGCTTACTTTATGACTTTAGCATAAAATCTCTCTAATCATTTGATCTCTCTGAATCTTAATATCACCACATTCATCACTTTTCAAGAAAGGAGAAAAGTGCACATCCACAGGACATAGCAGCCATGTCTGGGCTCTATCGATGAGTTCCATTGCTTAGCCAGTTCTTTACAATTTAATGTGATCCACAGAGACTGTTAATGTAAAGAAGCATTGCATTTGAACCTCAAAAGAGTGTATTTTATTAGTCATATGTTTATCTATTTATAGAAAAAATTCTATAAATCTCCAAAGCTTCACATAGTAAAAAGGATGTTATTTACTTTTGTTTCAGTTAACAAATCTTAAGAGAAACATAGGTAGCTATACATGCTTTAAAAATTTTTATAGAGTCTGGAGACATGGCTCAGCAGTTAAGAGCATTTGTTGCTCTTGGAGACAACTTGGGTTTGGTTCCTAGCACCCACATGGTGGTTTGCAACTGTAGGTAATTCCAGTTGCAGGAGCTCTGATGCCCTCTTCTGGCCTCCCTGGGCACTAGGTACACAAGTGGTGCATAGGCATACATGCAGACAAAATACTTCTACACATAAAATAAAATCACTAAAAAAGTTTTGCACATTTAATTATTTGGTAGGAGAAGGTAGGATATGCATGCACGTCACATGTGTGTATAGAGAGATCCACAGAACAAACTACAGAAACTGGTTCTCTCTTGCTACTGTGTATGCCCCAAGAATGGAACTCGGGTCATCAAACTTGGTAACAGGTGCCTTTACCAGCTGAGCCAACTTGCCAACCCCAAACTCTGTGTGAATTTTAAACCATGTTTTTGTTTTTATCAGTCAGGACAAACATGAGTAGCCCTGGCCTGAAGTAAGGCCAGAATTCTTAGAAAATCCACCAACATTTTTTCCTACTAAAATCAATAGTCCTCCTGAAGTTGATCCATAAATTGTTGGACCTTCGTAATTTAACAAAAGAGAAAATACCTAAGATTTTCAAGAACTAAGATCCTAATGAGGGTCTATGGAACTTTTAGGAAGTCCTCGGTCTCTGTTTCTCCAACTTAAAACAAGGGCTACATAAAACCTAATAATTTGTAGTATTTCCTATCATTACATAACGCCTAAGATATTTGTAGCTAAACATTAAGTGACCAAACCTGTCAGGGTTCACTTGGGCCCTGGACATAAATTCCAACAGTTCCCCTGGCATGGATGTGGAGGTCAGAGGACAATTTGCAGGGCTGGTTCTCTCCTTCCACCAGAAGGACATAGGGGTCAAACTCTGCCCGTCCTTGGCAACAAGTACCCCTACTCTCTGAACCCTCTCACAGTCCTGCAGATCTCTTTCATGCCCGACCATCTTGAGCAGGTCTGGTGGCTTATTGGCCCAGCTCCCTCTCTACTTTCTCTAGTGCATTTTTCATGAATCCACCAATACTAACTAGGTCATGAAGTTGAAAGGAATATCAATTTGCTTCTACCTGAGACCAAGGTCTTGACCCATCACTATACCCTGACAGGAATCCTTCATCATGATCCCTATGTAATATTCTCACCTAACATTAAGTCCGAGTCTGATGTATACCCATTATTGGTTCTAACCACCTTTCACATATTAATTCCTTTGATTCTTATGTTGACCTGTGGAGTTATAATATTATACACAAAGACATGGGGAAATAGTAACAGACTATCTAGCTTGTTTAGTGTCACTCAGCTAATAACTGATAGCACTGAGGTTTTAATAAGGCAGTGTGCCTTTAAAATCCTGCTCTCAACTGCTATGGTGTTACATCCCAAAAAAGAAGTTAATATTTACAGAACACTTGCTGTATCAGACTATTTGCTGTCTCTGTGGTGTTGCTTCTATTGTTTACCTCTTTTAAAGGCATAAAACTATATTTTAGGAAGGCTCAGAAACCTACCCAGAGGTCTTCTCCTAGCAAGCCAGGTTGATGCTTTGAACTCAAGACCTCTACTCCCAAAGCACATGGGTTTTGTTGTTCTGTTTTGTTTTGTTTTTATTTGTTTTTAGTCAAGGTAAAATGTAACTCAAACTGACCTATAACTTACTATGTGGATGAGGATGATCCCCCTGCCTCTACCTCCTGAGTGCTGGAATTAGAGATAAGTGCCATCAGATCCTGTTTATGAACTGCTAGAGATCCAAACCGGGCCTTTGTGAGTCTGAGGCAAGCATTCTACATCCCAAGCTGAACACATGCTGTTAAGTAGATCATTTTGGCTTCATCACAGGCTTTCCCTAAAGGAGGACATGTGTGTGGTGAGGAAAACCTGGGCATCTCTGTGGGGAAGATGGTGACATGGGGCACCAAGGACACACAAATATGTTTCGTGAAGAGGTTGGCTGTTTTGAGTAACTTGGCAATTTGAGGAAGTTAAATGGGAGATTGCTGGCTGTGCTTCACACTGGGAGATGGGCTTGCATTTTTAGTTCCTGTGGCTTGAAACAAAATCCCATAGTGAATCATTAGCAGTGCACTCTGAGCCGAAGCATGGTGACTCTGACCTCTCAAGAATTTATGAAATCCTCAAAACTGGCAAGCTCGAAATCCACCACACTCTTGGCTCTGTGTCCTTTTAATCCAACATGACCCCGAGTCTCAGACAATATTCAATCATGAAAGATTGTATGGAAGTTGTCAAGTGGGAAGCTTTTCCTGTGATAACACAGCTTCTCTGTAATTAAGATGTTACCCCGATCTTCATGGATGCAGTTGAAAGTTGGGAAGGTGACTATAGAAAATATACTAGCCATATACAAAGATTCCTATCTAAAAGTTCCATCAGAGAGTCACAGAGGGACAAAACATACGAAAAAGCCTCACCTTCTGTCTCTCTTCTGGTACCCATGAGCAGTCTACCATGATGCCAACAGTAAGAGGATGTGGTAGAGTTGTTGATGCATTCCCTTGGGACATCTTGGCTCATCGTTGCTTAGAGTGTTTCCTCGTCTTTTTGTCTAGTGCAGGACTTCGCTTTATGATGTTTCCTGTGTTTGTAAATATTCCTTGATTATAGGGATGAGCCTCCCTTGAGTAGGTTAAAATATAAACTTAAAGTCAATACAAAAAGAGCTTTAGCTCATGGGGAAAGATAGCTGTTCAAGTAGTATGGTGGTTTCCTGGGAAGGATTCTTTTTTTCAAAACAAAGCCACTTGTATGGGGAAAATATTTGTTTGGCTGAAAGTTGGAAAGATGGGATTTGCAAGATGGCCATCAAAGACACCACTCCATCTATCAAGGTCCATATAGAGGAGAAGAGTAGGCAGCAGGCTGGAAAGATAAATGAAATAAAAAATGTGGTAAATTTCTACTTGGCACTTTTTATCTGCCCTGGTGCGGGAGAATTGTCTATATTCTGTCAATCATGTTTAATAAAACGCTGATTGGCCAGGCAGGAATTATAGGTGGGAAAACTAGACAGAAAGTAGAGGTGGAAAAAAAAGAACAGGAGTATTCTGGGAAGCAGGGAGCTCCCGCTCACACTCCTGCCCAGACCACCAAGAAGCAAGATGTAACCTGCCCAGCTGAAAGATACCGAGCCATGTGGCTAACATAGATAAGAATAATGGGTTAATATAAGCTACAAGAGCTAATAAAAAGACAGAGCTAATGGGCCAATCAGTTTATAACCTAATGCAGATTCTTTGTGTGATTTTTCTCTGGGACTAAACGGCTGGGGGACGGGGTGGGACAGAAACCTCAATGAGCCTGGCCCTCATGTTACACTGTCCCACCTCTTTCTTACCTTTCTGGTCTTCTTCTACACTTACAAATACCTGGACCAGCGAGAGTCCCAAATTCCACTAGCTGACTCTGGAGGGCTCTGTAGCTTTGAATTATCTGGGGCCCCTCTCCATCAAGTGTAGACATAATTAATACCCAGAGGTAGGCAAGATATATATGAAGCCAAAGGTGGGTGACACTGAAGCCTGAAGTCGCCACTGCAGGGCTAACACTTCCCAAGTGACTACAGGAAAGGCATTTGGCTTTCTGGACTCTCACATTTCCCTACAGATGAGGTGGGGAAAGCATGTTAACACATCTACTAGGGAGCAATTGTATGGACAACTAGGGCGTTCTTGCCTAAATACAATAATCAAATGCTCATAATGCAAACATAGTCACTGGTTTGGCATACACTGTCATTTTTAACTTCATATGTCTAGATACCTACCCACACACTAACGAAACCCAAGAATTCTCGAGTATAACTCTGTGACAATAGTGCTAATATATGTACGCATAATCCAGTCTTCTAAGCAATCAGCAGTTCATAAATACATGTCGACTAAAGGATGGGTGACTCATCAATTGATTGAATGAAGGCATTTTCAAAATCAAATATACTGATACTCAATAAAATCACAAGCCGTTAGTCTAAATAAACAACTCAGGGGCCATTTCCCAAGCTGAATTAATGACCACACTCAACAACAACCTTGCATTAGGCATATGTGAAATCAGTAATAAATTTCCAAATTAATCACTTTACTCACGGTTGGGTTGGAGGCAATAAGCAGAAGCAGAAAGAGCAATAATCACATAGTGGGATCTGCTGTGGGATCTATGCCACGATGAGAAAGAGCCTCAAGCCCCTAGCCTGCTCCATTTTTCCCACAGCAGTTTACATCTTACAAAAATAATATGCAACTGACTTCTATATTATGTTTTTGTTTTTGTTTTTTTTTTACTTTTGGCCCCCTCACTCTAGGCTAGAAGTATTGCAAAGTTTAAGATTTTAAATTGACCTATACCAGCTCTTGAACATTTGCCTCATGGTAGTTACTCAATAAAGACTTGATAAATTCATAAGCAAGTTTATTAGTTAATAGCTTATACTTCCTGATATACCACTCTACCACTGTCCAATTCTTATTTCTCATGCCTGCCTTGGGGTATGAACAAGAGATTAAAGATTATTTAAGATCAATGGTTCTAAAAGTTCAGTCAGTAAGTGATGCTTTATCAGTCTTTGGTGGGAAAGTTGTTGTATGTTGCTTTTCCTTTTCTGGCCTTAAGATGTTCTTCTATTTTGTAAACAGTAGCAGCAGGAGCTGGTAATTAGGTTTGTGTGTATGTGTGTGTGTGCATGCATGCGCACACATTTGTACACACATGTCCTTTACCTTAAGTTGGATTTATGTTTTTGTGTGGACTGAAAGTTTCACACCCAAAGAACCACTGATTTGGGGCTGAAAAGGTGGGTCTGGCTGCCCTTCCAGAGGACCAGGGTTCACTTCCCAGCACCTGCACAGTAGACCACAACTGTCTGTAACTCCAGTGCCAAGAGACCTGACAACTGTTGTCCTCCATGGACACCAGGCATGCACACAGTGACCAAACACATATTGGGACAAAACATCCACACACATACAATAACAATTATTATTTTTTTTAGAGAGCCATTTATTTGGCTCAAAGTAAGGAAACTCGGGGATAGAAACTACCAGTGCTCCTTAGCTGATCACTTGGAAAGTGATAGTTGAATTCAACTCTTCTAACCCCAAGTCCAAATTTCATTTTACCTTTCGTGTTGTTTGAAGTCTTTTTTATCTTGGCTGGGTTTTGGGTTTTGGTACTCAAAATTGACCTAACACATGCTAAGTATGCATACTGTCTAACACAGAGCTGCATATCCAGCCCACAGTCTACGCAGCATCAATTTTTGTTTTGATTTGTTTTTCAAGTCAGGGTTTCTCTGTGTAATAGGCCTGATTGTCCTGAAATTCACCCTGTAGACAAGGCTGGCCTGAAACTCACAGAGATCCACCTGCCTCTAACTCCTGAGTGCTGGGATTAAAGGTATACGCTACCACACCTAGCATAGCATCAACTTTTAAATAGGAAATCTTTTGCACGGGCCTAGATTTTGAGTACAGAAATTACAAAAAAAAAAAAAAACCAGCTGACTCATGGAGCTCACATTGGTATTTTGAAATAGCATTCTTTAAAATCTTCACATTTTAAAACTATGATTTTTCTTCTTGGTAATTTGAGAGACTGCTGGATTGCCAGTTCCAGGAAGAAGCTCAACTAAAACTCCGAGGATTGTAGGCAACCACAGATTTAACCTGTGTATAATGTATTTCCTGGTAGGTTTTCATTTCATGTAGGTGGATCAAGTCAGATTTATTCTTGCTTTCTGGCTTTGGTGGTGTTGATGGCTATGGTAGTTTTTGTTTTTAAGTATTGGATATGAAACTCAGCGCTTCATGCATGCTAGTCAGGTGTTCTTTCCTTGAGCTATACCGTGTGTGTGTGTGTGTGTGTGTGTGTGTTTGAAAGAGCAAAGTCAGCATGGTTTTATGTATGGGCCACAAGAAGACATGAAATCTCAATGTACTCAGAACACCGTGGAGAGTTCTAACAAGATGGTTTTGATGAATTCAACACAAGCTGCAGTGACTTCAAAGATAGGCATTCAATCTGGACAGCAACCTAGCTATAGTATAAGATAAACAAAGAAATCCACTGTGAACTTCAATTTTAAAGAATGATTGGAAGCTATATCCAGTGAGATGACCCAGCAGGTAGAAGTGCTTGTTGTACAAGCGAGTCCCTGGAATGTGGTAAAGAAAGAACTGATTCCTAAAAGTTATTCTCTGACCTACACAGGCACTCTGTGACATATATGCTCCCATGTTAACACACACACACATGCATACAGTAATATTAGTAACGATGATAATGATGATGATGATGATAAGGAGAAACAGAAACAGGAGGGGAATAATGCAAGGCATGATCAACTTTAAGGAATAGAATAGACATAGAAAAGGATACATGTACACAGTTTCTCATTCAGCTCAGGCTGAATGACCTCCACAAACAAAAAGAAAAGACATTGATTCCTGACAGTTCTGGAGGCTGTGAAACTGAACAGCAAGGTGATGGTAGCTTGGTTTCAGGTGGGCTCTCTGTAGTTTACAGTTAACCACCCTTTCTTGATGTGCTCTGATATGGGCTTTCCTTAGAGATATTTCCTTCTTTCTCCCTTGTCTTATAGGGCCACCAATCATTTGATCCCATCTCTACGACTTTAGCTCCTTCAGGACCTTCCCCAAGCCCTATCTCTAAATACAGTTTACACTGTGGGTTAATGCTCCAGCAAATAGCTTTCAGGAGAACACAAGGCAGTGTGTTGTCTATAGTCCCCTGAAGTAAATGTGGTCAGCCACACAATGTGACTCATTCTATGAAAGCATCGTAGTTAAAGCTACTCAACAGTGAAACCAGTTGCTCACTTTCTGAAGCTGTGGCTTTGCGTCCCTCCAGGATGATGAGAAACGCATTCCTAGGGTGAACGAAGTGTGGAAGAGAAAGCACTTCACATCCCTCTCACTCAAAGCTGCAATATTTGAACTTTTTGACATCGTTATTTCAGTACGCTCACCATAAACACCCTTCTTCTGAAAGACTGAATCCATAGGTGGTTATTTCATCATGCAGAGGAAGTCTAATACAAGACTTAAAACAACATTCAGACAATGTATGATGACCTAAAATGTCTCAGTTCTTGAATTTGCTGTGAGCTCTGAGGTCTGATTGTAATCTGAACTGTGCATGGGTTTGTAATTTTGTGAGAGCTCAGAGGTGTGGTTTAGTCAGTTTTTGAACAGCATTCTCAACACTTCTTCTTATCAGTTTCTTAAGAAGAACCGAAGAACCTTCAAGAGGTTAAGTCTGATTCCATGAATGCGATTAGAAGTGTCTAATAGGTAAACTCATTTCAAGCATAGTGCTTGGTAACTATTAGGTAGGAAAAGCCCAGAAAAAGAAACTAGGTTAGGGGAAAAAAAACCAAGACTATTCGTTCATTGTTTTTCTCCTACACACTCCATGATCTCCCAGTAAGTCTACAGATGTAGTTAAGTTCACCAGACCAAATTTGGAATTATGGCTCACCCATAAATACTTGGCAACCAACCCTATTTATTAATTCTGAGCTCTGTTTTACTGTGAACTGAGCTATGGAGAGAGAGAGAGAGAGAGAGAGAGAAAGAGAGAGAGATGTCTATGTGAAGATACAGGAAGTTATTAAAGTGATGCTTCTACAGCCAGGGTATCCCCAAAGACTGCCAGTGACCAGCAGAATGAAGGGGAGGAGGCCGAATCTTCCTTTCAGAGTAGCAACCAACCCATCTGGTAGTTGCGCTTTCAACTTTCGCCCTCTGGAGCTGTGAGGGTCCCCCAGAGTTACACGCGTATGTGTATATGCGTGTTGGTGCTACACGTGCTGAATATAATAGACCACATTTTTCTAATCCACTCATTAGTTGACAAACATGTAGACTGGTTCCAGTTCCTAACTATTGTGAAGAGAGCAGCACAAAGGTGGAAGACAATGTGTCTCGACAATAGTATTCTATGGATGTCCTTTGGATGTGTGTCCAGGGGTGGTAGATCTGGGTCTTTTGGAAGATATGATCCTAGGTTTTTGAGGAGCCTCCATCTAACTTCCATATTAGCTGCACCAGTTGTCACTCTCAGCAGAGGATGCAGACTCTGTCATCGGTGGATTTGTTCTATATACACATCTGAGAAGTAAGGACAAGTGATGCTGGGTCACGTTTGCCCTGGGTAGAACTTGGTGGAATCTCTGCTTATGTGCACCGCACCTCTAAATTCCATTCTGTTATCTTTCTTGGAACCAAGAAAAACAAAAGAAAAATAGCAACAGGAGGCAGGCAAAGCAGGACACTGGGCTGCCCTGACTTCAGGGGACACCGTGGCCGATGCATCATCATTTGTCACCCTGGCATATTTTATACCGGTCTTCAAAGTGTGGCCCTGGAATAGCAACACAATTGTGACATGGCAGCTATTTTTGAATGCAAAATAGTCCCAGACCTATGGCATCAGAAACCCTGGCACAAAGCTGCTTCTATTCCCAGCTGATGTTTGCAATCTGCTAATAGAAGCCAGTCATAGTCCACTCCCTTCATCATGGTTTTATATAAGAACAGACAGCAGTAAAGCCAGAGTGAGCCAATGAAATACAAAGGAGGGTCTTCTTGTGACATCTTGGGAAGATAATGAATCTCTCTTGTTAGATGCACAAGATGGAGCATGTTGCCCGATTGCTATGATGCCATGAACTAAGTACTGGCTCTTTAATGGCGTTCTGTGACTGTCAATCCAATCCATTCAGAAACCCACTCTACCTCTAGACTGTAAACAACTAACTCATTTAAGTCAACTCTTCATTTTCTTGTATTTCCTTTTCTTACCTTTCCTCCCTTCCTCCCCTGAAGAGCACAAAGTTACTGGTGTAAACCGCCACGATTGGCGGTTTAAGGCATTTCCATTTGAAGTAGCTGAAGGAATCCCAAGACCAGCAGCGCTCATTTCAACTCATTTGCAGCCTATTGTTGTTCTATCCTCTGTTTCTCACAAATGTCACCTTCTCTAAGTGCTCTCCCATCAGTCTCCTCCCCTTTTTATTGAGTCAAATCCCACCCACTCTCCCAAGTCTTTCATGGGTCAATCAAGGTGCCTTGATCGTTCTGTCCAATCTGTCTGCCCTCCTTGGGCTTCAATTTCACTTACTCTGGAAAGTTCCAGTGTGTTTCCGTCACATATGGCCTTCTGTTTTCTCTCCTGTACACTGGCCCCTGGCACTGGACATGACTAAGTAGACACATGAATGATGACTTGCCCTGCTCTTTGGAGAAGGAAATGTTGGGGTACCAGATGCTGACCCCATCTTAAGCCACGGATATATTCTCTAGCTGTGGCCACCTCATCAAATCCCACTATAATTGTGACTGTCATCCTATCGTGATCTGTCTGGAGTCAGATAAGGGGGGAGGGAGACACCTGTTCAGTGAGGAAGAAACAGAAGAAACCCCACATCAGCACCCAGGCCTTCTTCTGTGTCTGCTCTTTTGGGCAGCTAGATAGCACCGGCAGGTCTGTGCCTTGTGGCAGGAAGCAGAGAGTGTGCAGACTGTACAAGAACTGGGGTTACAGTGTAGCTTAGTGTTTGAGGATGTGGTCACCACACCTGAACTCTAGAAGGTTCTCTCTAGAAGGAAGCTGTTGTCTAATTACAACCTCTGGGCAAGTCAGTTGACTTCTCTGACCCTCTGTTCCCTTGTCTGTAAAATGGGAATTCTAATCATCTTTGCCTCATTATAGGACATGAGAAATTCTTTTAAAAGGTCATGTTCATAGACTACATAGCATCCCATCTGGCGCATAGCCAGTGCTCAACAAATAGATAAATAGTAGTCATTGTTAGGGGCCCAACCTTTCTGTGGCTCGGTGCTGGCTTCCCGTTCATCTGTGATGATGGGAGGTGAAGGCCTCTACACAGCCTCCTATTGGGTTAGTCTGTCTTCTGCCACTGTGATAAAAGATCTAAGGAGACCAAACAATGCAGGCCCATTCAGAGAGTTTGGAGATTTGACTAGCTTAAGTTGTAGATCCTAACTCAGGAGGTGCTTGGTTCTTTTAAATTAAGATAGCTCACTCTAGTAAATTGCTGCCCTCCTGATAGGAGGTCAGGATATGCAAATGTTCTTCAGCTCCTTCTTTAGTAACTAGGAGGTCACCTAGGGAAGGGCTGTCTTCAGCTTATTCGACCTAGAGCACCTCAGCTACCTAGACAATGGAATGCTAATGATTTGATGTCTCAGAGTGATAAGGCCATTGACTGTGTGAGTTACCCTTTTGTAGCAGGTTAATAAAGTTTTCTGTTGCCTTCTCTCCCTATTTATGTTGGGTATAAAAGATGTGAAAAAATAAATCCTGAAATCCTGTGAATTTCAGGATTTCAATCACTGAATGCCCTCCCGATACGTTCTATGTTTTCTGTCTTATTATTTTTATGCGTCTTCATATTCTTTACTTATATTTCTTCAATTCCCATGCCCTTACCCTGGTAAGAAGTATTTTTGTCAAGGTCGGTCCTTGACAAATCATTATGAAAGGTTTGCTTTGTATCAGAAGTTTCAATTCATGGTTGCTTGCCTCTGTTGTTTTGGGCTGGTAGTGGCAAAACACACAATGACAGGAATGCGTGGTAGAAGAGGCTTGCTCGCTGCAAAGTTACTGAGAAGCAAAAAGAAAACCAAAAAGGGCCCAGGTGCTACATCCCCTTCGGAAGCAAGCTCCGATGCCTTAACTTTCTTCCCATCTTTGCTTCCTAAAAAATCACCACCACCAATGGTTAATGAGGCAAACCTTTCATTACATGAGCCTTCTGGGGACATTCAAGACTCAAACTATAGCAGCTGTTCTTAGTCAGGGACACTAAGGGAGCCAGGACCTGGAGTGCAGCTCGTCCTGACCCTCTGCCTGCTCAGCTGCTGTGCGTTAACTAACGG
Organism: Neodon shergylaensis; assembly: GCA_025134845.1. Lineage (NCBI taxonomy): Eukaryota > Metazoa > Chordata > Mammalia > Rodentia > Cricetidae > Neodon > Neodon shergylaensis. The sequence continues at coordinate 31,685,401 of JABTXL010006268.1, read as the reverse complement.
CGAGATGTAAAATATCGCCACCATCCTCACTCTCGGAACATCCCCTAACTCCCAGTACCACCTCTCTAACCCTGCAGTAGGTACTGCCCGGTCCACCCTCCCAGCACTCTCTAGTGCTCACAGTCCCTTTCTGTCTGTTCTTTCATGTGGCCCTCACACCAGCCTTGTGTGACAGCTAAGGACAATCCTTATTAAGCCTCCCTTTACCTATTATAAATGCAAAGTCCGGTGACTGCAGTTTGCCAAAGACGGTAGGGTCAGGAAGCTGCAGTCAGGGCTCAGCCCCAGATGATCTAGGCCAGACTTAGTCATTCCCACCCCCTCATGGCTTTGTGCCCTGTACAGGCAACGGGATTTCCCAATGAAACGCGTGTGTGTTCAATGTACAAGATTCTTTCAGCCTTATAACAGAGCTGGGAGGGACTCCTTGGGACCCATTGTATATGGTGCCCCACATAAAGAGGAATAGACTTTTCAGCTAATTGGCTATCTTTACTGTCATCCATTGCTTACTGGCCTGTTTCCTATGGCTTGCTCAGCAGGAACTCC
>JABTXL010006268.1:31650594-31684842 GCA_025134845.1 Neodon shergylaensis | reverse complement strand
CCATTGCTTACTGGCCTGTTTCCTATGGCTTGCTCAGCAGGAACTCCAGGAGGAGCCATGGAGGACCATTGCTTACTGGCCTGTTTCCTATGGCTTGCTCAGCCTGATTTCTTACATACTCCAGGGCCACCTGTCCAGGTGTGGTACTACCACAGCAGGCTGGGCCTTCCCACATTAATCACTCATTAAGAAAGTGCCTCACAGGCCAAACTTATGAAGGCATTTTTTCTCAGCTGTGGTCCCCTCTTCTCAGATTACTTCCTACCTGTGTCTAGTTGCCAAAAAACAAACCAAAACAAACAACAACAACAACAACAAAACACACACACACACAAAAGAACAGGGCACTTGCCTCCCAGATCTTTGGTTTCGTCTCTAATAGGGGAGAGTAATACTAATATTCACAAAAGCAAAATGGTTTAAGCTGTCTGCTTAACTTGTTTTCTGAGCAGCACACCAGTCTTGATTGGCATATGGTGGGTATCATTTCTAATCCTAAGCCATGAGTAAGCAATGCTCTCTGAGCTACACCCTCACAGATAATACAATAAAGTAACATAAGAAAACAACCCAAATCCAATGCTTATTCTTCAGCCTCCACCATTGCTCAAGAGTATTTCAGATATCTACCGACAAAAGATGCTGCAGCCAGGCATGGGAACACAGGTCTGCAACTCCAACACTCAGCTGGCTGTGGCAGAAGGATTGTGAGTTCAAGGTGAGCCCTAGTTACACTAATTGTGTGCATGTGCATGTCTGGGTGTGCGAAGGATCTGCCATTCATGTTTTCATTGTTACTTTGAGAACTTAAACCACAAATTCCAACTTAAGCTATCACAGCCAAATTGTAAAATATTACAGACAAATTGTAAGTCTTCACAAGCAACCATTAAAGTAAAAACGATGACAACAATATAGATGAAAATTGTAGAAAAGGAAGTCATTTTCACAGAGATGATATTCTATCTCACAATCCCTCAGTGGATGAGACCATATTCCCATTTCACAGATAAGGAAACCAAGCTGCCGTGTCTCCATAATAGAGCCTCTGAGTCTCCTACCTCTACATCTAGACATTCCTCTTGATTCTTCATCAGACATAGTGAAGATTACGACTTCTGTCAGATGCAAGAGACGGCACGGCCCCAGCAGAGTGGAAAGGAGAGCCAATCGCCTCTAACCCCTTAACCGGAATCTTCACCTTTGCTTACAGTGTGGTTACCATGAGCTCTGGCAGCACATAGAGCATCCAGCCAGCCGAAGTCACAAAACGCAGCCCACCATTCTCCCAATATTGGAATTGTCCCATCCCTCCTTTCTAGAATATTATTTTTACAAAGGCTATCATATAATTTCCTCCAGGGCAGTTTTAATGAAATGCCCTGTTTCCTTATATAAGAAAGGCTCATGAAAAATCCTGGAACTCGCCTGTTATATCAAAGAAGATAAATATTTTGGTTGGCACGCTGTCAACTATTAATTCCCAAGTTCAACTTGACTATTTTGCTTAGACTATGAACTCATTAGTTTGGGCTCACAAATTTAGGATCTGAAACATTCTGGGAAAAGCCTAAAGGAATTGGCCTTCTTACCCATGAAAAGCACAACCCCAATGAACACCACCTTTCATAGAGGTGCTCCTGTGTTTCTCAAGAGACCAATGCCAGGGAGTGCTGCTGGTTTTCAGGGTTGTTTGATACTAGCTTCTTTCACTTAGCATCTCCAGGACCCTGGTAGTGATTTCTCCCAAAAGTGGGAGAAATCTTTTTTTTTTTACACAAAATGGGAAGTGTCTTAAGTTATGAGGAACTGTGAACTGGTGTCTAGTGTTTTTGTTATTAGGAAATGGTAGTGATGGGCAAAGGAACCACAGTGTGGACCTGATGTTTGAACTGGCCATCTCTCCCTCTTCTCCTCTCCCCAGCCAAGCCTCAGAAGTCGTGCGGAGAAAGAACTCTCAAGGCTTGGCTATGACAAAGGCAAGACTAATGGGGGAGCAACTGGGCAGCTCTTCCTTCCAGGACGTTAACTCAGGCCAGTCTGAAGAAAATATAGCGGCCAGCTATGTTAGTGCTGATATCTGTGCAGGCTCCACTGAGAGATTTCACTGGGCTGATAAAAATGTCATGAATGTAGTCAGTAAAATGAGTTTACAAACAACATAGGGGATGATTTAGGATATGGGGCAACAAAAGAAACAAAGTAAATCCATGTAAAAACACTGTTAGAAAAAAAACTAAAAAAATGCACTAACGTGGTGATAACCCAAAGTCATAAGATGTTTATATTATAAACAAATGATATAAACACACATACACACAACAGACACACAATCATAATAAATACAATTTAAAAAGGAAGTCAGGATGGCAGTCATGAGAACTTGAAGTCAGGAGAGCATAGTGGACAGCTATCTCTTCCAGCCAGTGTACACTTTCTCCAAGAAGCCTGTACTTGCTATGGGGAAATGCCCCCTTCCATCCCTAGAGGTAGGGCTGGGATGACTGACAGAAAGGGGATCCAATGAACTGCAAGCAATCATCATACGTAGCTCCTCTGGGTATGGACACGTGATCTGATGAGACACGGGGAGAAGTTTCCTAGAGCTTCGAGGAAAGACGAGAGTTTATCCATCTGCTGGAATGGTGTGCCGGTGGGAGGCTTGAAACTGCTGGAGTCATTTAGTTACCACAGACGGAAGACACGAAAATGACTCAGGCAACCACAGAGGAGAAAGCAAGACTACAGCCATATTGCCAAGGCTGAATGGAGGGATGGTGAGAAGGCTGGACCCTCTCGGCAGTGTGGATCAAAGCTTGTCTGAGGCCTGTGCACTTCTCAGGAATGTTAAGGAGAGTCCACTGATACAAAACTCTCTCTGAAGATGAATTCTAAATCGTGAAAGTAACTATCTACTCTGTAAGCTGTGAATACTATTCCCACAGTGTTTAAGAGAATGAGAGTCAAATCCCAGTGTCTGCAGACTCTGCCTTCCTACTCTGACAATGGCTTCTTTGTCTGTGTGCTATACCAACAATGAAATAATAGCTATTTCACCGCTGGAAGAGTTAGCTACCTCGAACTAGCACAGAAGTGAACATTATTACTGCCATCCTGATTTCTTCTTTAAATTGTATTATGATTGTGTGCATGTTTGTTGTGTGTATGTGTGTGCTTATATCATTTGTTTATGATATAAACATCTTTTTACTTTGGGGTATTACCATGTTGGTACATTTTTTAGTTTTTTTTTTAACAGTGTTTTTAAATGTAGAAAGCCAGGCATGCTGTCTCTTGCATCTTACAGAAGTCATGTGTGTGCTATGTGTGTGAATGCGTGTGTATGTGTGCAACTGTGTATAGGTGTGCAGGTATGCATGCCCTTACATGCTCACACAGAAGCAAGAGGCATCCTTCTCTACCACCCTCTACCTTATGCCCTTGAGACAAGTTCCCACTCGCTGAGCCAGGAGCTGGCCTGGCAACCAGTCAGCCCTAGCAATCCTCCTGCCTCTGCTGTCCACCGCACTGGAGTTACAGTTGAGTACACTGCACGCCCAGCTTTTCGCGTGGCTGCTGGGTCATCACGCTAGCAGAGCAGGCTTACTGAGCCCTCTCCCCAGCCCTGATTCCGAAGATTGGATTCTTCGGGACAGAGAGCCTCTCCAATATTATCCAGCTGACTGATCTTCGGGTTTTATAGTCTTCAGTACTCAGAATACTTCTTCACATTTCATCTAAATAGGTAATGAAAAAATGGCAGAAGTACATCCAGGCTTATTTTATAAATCAAAGCCAAAATTTATTCATCAATTTTTAAATGAAACTCAAGTTACTAAGTCCAACAGCAGACATTTTAAGCCAATCCAAAGATAAAGTTACTTAACGCATGCTGAGTAATGACAGTGGGAAAATACTGCCTTTGTTTTCCTAATTAGGCCATTGTTTGTTTGCTTGCTTGTTTGTTTTTGTTTTTCAAGACAGGGTTTCTTTGTAGCTTTTGGAGCCTGCCCTGGAACTAGCTCTTGTAAACCAGTCTGGCTTCAAACCCACAGAGATCCAACTGCGTCTGCCTCCCAAGTGCTGGGATTAAAAGCCATTGTTTCTATAAGAGCAGACAACTTTGTGTTTTCAGCCAAAGCAATGCAATTCATACTACACAACAGTCATGATTTGGACAGCATTTACGGGAATTGTGTGGTCTGGTGGCATATGGAATGTTCAGGGCATGCTGGCTGTGTGTGGTGAGGTCACCAAGGCAACACAGGTGACTGCCACCAGAAACCCCTCGCATTTGTGTCATCTTTGGTTTTGAATGACTTGTTGGCCATTGCAAGTTCAGAAGCCTTTTACTCTGGCTAACCTTTGTGTGATCCCCACACTCAGTTCTGAGACTCTGCATTTCTGGTTGAAAAGCTTCAATTCTAGGCTGGAGATATAGGCCAGTGGGTAGAGTATTTTGTCTACCATGTACAAAACCCTAGGTTTGATGCCCAGGACCACATGTATTGGGTGTGGTATCACAAGCCGGAAACCTGAATGGATGCAGGAGGATGAGAAATTTAAGGTAATCCTTATCTGTATATCAAGGCCGAGCAGTAAGAGGGGGCTACATGAGAACCTGTCCAAAGGACAACCAATAAAAGCACCATAGTGCCTCCCTGCAAAATAAAGCCCAAATCCTCCACGTGGCAAGGTATCTAAGGAAGGCCTCCTCCTTCTTGTACCCTTTTTTTCTCTCACCCCTACACTCTGCAGTGCTCTCATCTCCTGATAATTTGTCTTTTCACTGTCTTACTGTTTCCTCTTGCTGATCCCTCTCCCTGGAACTACCTCCGAGTTCTCAACTGCTGAGTTCATCTTTCCAGAGGTTGCTTCCTGGACAGAGAGATGATTTAAGGGATAAGGCACTTCCCAACAAGTGTGAGGACCTGAGTGTAGATCCCTATCACCCACATGAAAGCCAAGGGCAGTGGTACCTGTTTCTAACTCCAGCACTAGGATGATAGAGAGGCAGATCCTGACTGCTTGCTGGTTAGCCAGTCTAACCAAAGCAGTGAGCTTCAGGTTCAGAAGAGTCCCCGTCTCTCTGATTCTGCCTACTTTCTCCCAGCATTCAGTTTAGTTTTCCTGCCTAGCTCTATTCTGCCCTGCTGTAGGCCCAAGCAGTTCTTTATTCATTAACTAATAAAAGCAACACATAGACAGAAGAACTTTCCACATTATATCCCCTTTTCTGTCTAAATAAAAATGGTCTTAACTTTAACAAATTACATACAACAAAACAGTTATCAGACAAGAATTAGTTAGAATATTTAGTCCATTTACATTTGGCAAATTAAAGAAAACACTCTATCATTTATCGTATCTTTGCAAGTCTAAAGTTTTATATTGTCATATAGCTGCTGAAGGAGAAAGATGCCTGGCTGGAGCTCTCTAGAACTTTGCCATAGGCCATAACCTCATGGTGATGCACAGATTAATAGAGATTGCTTAATTTAAGATGCAGCTAGCTAAAATATGCATAAGCTAATAGGCCAAGTAGTATTTTAATTAGAAAAAAAGAGTTCCTGTCTCAAAATTAAGGTGAGGAGCAATAGAGAAAGATATCCAATGTAATCTTCTGGCCTCTGGTCTCCATAGACACACAGCCACTACCACATGCATCCAACCAACCGCACACACACACATACACACACACAAACACAAACATACACGTCTGATTCATAATACTGTATGTGTTGTCAGAGACTAAGGTGAGGAACAAGAAAATTTTCTAGTTTACCATGTATTCATTCATCTGTGTTGCTATAACTCAATACCAGATGCTGGTTGTTTTGTTTCTGTCTTATAAAGAAAAGCTCATTCTTGAAGGCTGAAAATCCAAGATGGAGTAACTCCTTCTATTTGGCTTCTGGTAAAAGTATCCTGGCTGCGTCACAAGATGGCATGACAGCAGAAGGAAATGCCATGCGTCGACGAGGCCACACACGTGGGGCTAGCTCCATAACAACCTCCCCTAATGAGATCAACAGTAATTCATTCCGAGGGGCTGCCCCTGTACCATGGCTACCTTCCTCTAGGCACCAACTTTTAAAGATCCCGTCTCCTCTCCACTTCACCACACAGACAGCCAAACCTTGAAGGAGACACATTCCAATCAATGTCACACCCAAATCCGGCTCTCTCTTTTTGCTCCAACTCCTTTTTCTCTCTGTGGTCAGAAGTTTCCAACCTCCCCAATTCCTTTTCTTGGATGAAAGGTCATTCATTTGAAATGATCTGAATTTTTGCTGTGAGTTTCTCATGGCCAAGAGTTGACTTCTGGGTCGGAACAGTCCTTAGATGAACGGCGAAAACTGGCAAGCAAGTTAGGCCACAACAGGCCATGGGAACAACATAAGCTGTCCTCTTCTTGGCGTGGACGCAGAATACAGCATATTGGATCTTGGCCCAGGAACCATTAACAAATAGGTAATATGAGCCGCTAGAGCACCTACAGCGGGAGGTCATGTTGGGAGACTAGGCTGGGGGAAAGGCCAGGCTGTAGAGGACTTTATAAAAAGGCTTTGACAATAGGAACTGCCGATAGCTGCAGGGGAGCAAAATGGCCAGATTTTCAGTGTGTTGTATGATTAGTTTGAGGGCTTTTATTTACTGCTCTTAACAAAACAGTGATTTACTGTTACATTTTTATCATACTATAATTTCTGAGCTGGAGATTTGGACGGGGTTCATCTAGACAGTTCTGCCTCGGTGTCATTGATTGGGGCCACAGATTCATCTCACGGCTAAGCTGATCTAAAGTTCCAAGATGGGTCTCACTCACATGCTTGGTGCATAAGCAGGGGTAGCAGCAAGGCAGACGTCAGCAGGACCACCTTCATTCCTCAGAGCTCTTGAGGTGATGCTCTCAGCTCTCTTGAGGTGGTCTGCTAAGGTGCATGGACTTCGTACATGGTGTCTCAGCCCTCCCAGAGGCCACAGGGGGAGCCCCCAGCTCACTCAGGTTCGCTTGTCTGTATTCCTTCCATCAGTGCAGACTCAACTTCAAATTCAAGAAGGGAACTAGTTCTAATTTTACCACAGAGTGTTAAGGGATTGTGGCTGTTTCCAGCCCACCCAGGGATAAGTGGGTACATGAATGAGCCAGAGAGAACCACGCTCTTGAAATATTCAAGAATAAGTTCTCCCAATATACTCTTTTTACCTTATCGGTTGTAGTGTGACATCGAGATCATCATTATTCGCTTATTTATCTATAGCATTACACTTTTTGTCCCTCAAGGAAAATATACGTCTCTTTAGATCTATATCTCAGTGCTGGCATGTAATTGTAGTGAATGTTTAGTGAGGAAACACGCTGAACAATTGGAATAATTCATACCTGTTAGTACCTAGGCACCCTCACCCCCACGATCTCAACTCATGCCATATTCCTAACAGTACCTCCTTAATTCATGCATTCAGGACCCGCAAACAGCCCACTGTTTGATATAATTTTATTCTCCAGACAATGATCTTAAGCAAAGTTTGATTGAAAGTAAAATAATATTTCTTATGAACATTTTTGTGAAGGACCTTCGTTTTTGGGAGACAGAAGGATAAAGAGGAAATGTCTACAGTAGATGAATCCTAAACTGAAAACAAAATCAAAGATGCTCACAAATGGTAGACTTGATTTTCCTGAGAATATGAGATGCATCTCTATACTAAGATAAGCACTGGATACAGTCCAAGGAAAGGGAAAACTGTTAGCAACTAGGCCGATAAGGCAAATATGGCTGAAGAGACAAATGACAGTATGGTTTAAATGACTGATCAAAAAGTTCTCGGTGCTTCGGAAGGTGAGAACAGGTAGGAAATAACTGGCAAGCTCTGAGAACAGTCTGGAGGTCACACTGAGGACAGGCTGCAGATTCCGTGGGAGGTGCAGAGGTAGGTGGCTAAGGACTGAGAATGAAACACAGCCCCAAGTTTGGGAGAGGGAGCAACTTCTGTCATAAACTGACTAGGATGAAGGTGTGGCTTTACCTGCAGGCCGCTTGCATGTAAGATGAAGGCGATGATCATGAGAAAAGGATGAGAAACTGCGAGCTCAGAGCAGTCACTGAATCATCGAGACGCATGCTGCAATCGTTAGATAGCAGGGTGTGTGATCAACTGTAGGTGTGACACAGAGTTTCAGAAACATCACAGGGCGCAGGCAAGGTCAGCAGAAGCAGGTAAAGGTTGTCTTGAGCTCTTGTCACCTTCATCCTGTAGCCTGTGTCATTAGCTTTGCTCACGGGTCCCAATCACAGTTGTTGGTGGTGGGGTCATATGTCACTCCTCTGCCCATTCTTCTTCCTGTCCTTTATTTCACAAACTAGTACTTATTATCAACCACATTTAGAAACAAGATGTTACGAAAAAAAAAAAGGTGCGTGTTGCGATGTTTGACAGGGCTGTCTAGTGACAAATTCTTAACCAGAAAGCGCCCGTTTCAGGATCGACATTCTGCAGAGAGGTCTGGAAAAATCCAGCAGCTGCCACAGAGTGGGTATTTCCTATTGTCTTGTGGCTCTGGAACTTCTTTGTCCAACACTGATTAATCTTTTCTGTTCGGGATTGTTTGTCAAACTTATTTTTCTTGTAATGAGTATGTGTCCTTTTGAGTTTATGTGCACCATGTGTATGCAGGCATCCTTGGAGGTCAGAAGAGAGTACTGGAGTCCCTGGAACTGTGAGCCACCTGATATGGGTGATGGGAATTGAACTTGGATCCTCTGCGAGAGCATCAAGCATTTTAACTGCTGAGCCATCTCTCCAGGCCCTTTGCTTAGGATTTTAATTAATCTCATAAAATGTGAATTTCCTAGTGCCAAGAAAGCCAATACTGACAGCCATAAATAAACGATAAGGTACGTATGTGTAAGGGCAGCATAGACCTTCATATTCCCCACCGATGAGTTAAGGAGGTGAATGTGTTTCAAGATACTAACCTCCTTCTACTCATGACTACCTCAGAGAAACCGAACTTTAAATGAATGCTGTAATGCAGGAAGGTCTGAGAAGCAACGGCATAAGAGACATTCAAGGATAACTGAATGTTATAACCATGTGTCAAACCCTTTCTGCCTTTTAAAGAATTTCATTCTTGCAACGTAGCAGGCCAGAACCTTTATCATTTTGCAGAAAGAAACTCCGGACTTTTCCAGGGCCACGGCGATCTGTACTTTTGACAGTCTGGAAGCAGAGGCACCATGAACCGCTATGCATTGTTCCAAAGCCACCTTAGCTGCACCTTTGTAAGTGTTTCAATTGAACAACGTCTCTTCAAGTCTTTCTACCCCTATCTAGCCACACTCTGAAGTTAGCAGACAGCAGTGGCGAGAGGTGAACACATCTTTGGTTGAAGCATCAACCTCAAGCGTGTCTGGAACTCCTTTAATAGTGGCTTTGCACAGCATCTCACCAACAGCTAACGGGCCATGACTTAGAGCTGGGGTATAGAGATCTGCAGCAGAGAGAGAAGGAAAGGGGAGTAGGGAGAGATGTTGCGCTTGATCCTTGATCCGTTTTATTCCAGCTGAATCTTCAACATAACAAAGAACTTTAAAATGACTAATTTATGGGTATCATTTGCTCTTTAAACCACTTCTGTAGCCTACCATTCTCCCAAAAGTCCCTTGCCTGCAGTCTCTCTCTTTTTGAATCATTTTTTTCACTTTTAATCTTTTTAAAAATTGTATTGAGAATTTTATAGGGTATACTTTTATCACATTCTTTGCTGTCTCCCTCAACTCTTCCCACACACCCGTCCAACTTCCTGTCCTTTCACTCCTTTAGAACAAAACAAACAAAAAGATAGATGTTGGGAAAGAGAGAATCAGTTTTCTTCAACGGAGTTACACTGATATCAACCACACTCCAGGGCAGGCCCCACGCTCAGCTAACCAACATGAATTGGAGTATTACTTTACAGATACACATTCCTTATCTTTAAACTTCTTATCTTGTTTTGTGTGTGGGGGGTACACACACACACACACACACACACACACACACACACACGAGAGCCTTTAGGTTCATTCTTCAGTCGAGGGAAAGGTGGTGAATTACAATGAAATTGGTTTTTCTGCAGTACTTCTAATCACAGATCAGGAGATGCAAACCACACAAAAAAATATGAGTTTCATGGCAAGTCACCAGTTCTGGGACTCACTGATCAAATCGATCACACCCAAACTCATTTACTAACAACAAAACATAGCACAGAAGCAGGGTTCGTTTACTTAAGCCTAGGATTGAAGCTGTCACCACTGGCGTGTGCATTTACAGCCACCAAGCCCTGCCCTATCCCCAGGGAGCTCCCTCGCCTCCAGAGCCCCAAGGGCCTCCGGGCGCTCTCCCGAGGCTAGCAGGCCCTCGGGGAAGACCGCCCAGGGAGGCAGGCGAGGCCGGGCGAGAGGGATCGCGGGCTGCGGTCCGCGACCCCATTACCCTCGGGAAAATGGAACCTTCCGCCCGGCCACCCGCGGAGGAGCGGCAGCGGGGAAGCCTTCGATCTCGTCTGGGAGAGAAGACCGGGCTCAGCCACGGGAATCCGGGATGCCGGGAGCCGCATTACGGGAATCGCAGCTGCACGCAGTCCCGCCCCTTCGTCTCCGTCGACCTCTGACCAATGGCTGCGCGCTCCGGGACTGATCCGAGCCAATCAGCTCCAGGGCTCCGACTCGGGGGGGGCGGGCCCCTAAGGGGCGGGGCTAGGAGAGCCTAGGTCGGCCGCGGGCGGAGGGCGGCGTGTGCGGTCGGGAGTCTGAGTTTCGAGCCCGCCGGGCTGCGGCTCAGCCGAGGGGCAGGCGGAGTGGGCCCCGATCCGCGAGGCTGCGGGACGCACGGGACGCGCGGGAGCGGCGAGGCTCGCGGTCTGAGGTGAGGAGAGCAGGGCCCCGGCGCGGGAGGGGGCGGGCTGCCTGGCGCGGCCGCCACCTGGCACCCGGGGCCCAGCGGGGCCGGGCTGGAGCGGCGCGCACACCCGGAGCCCGTCAGGCCGGCTTGGGAATCCCCGCATTCCTTCCGTCCCCACGCCTGGCTCCCACTTCCCTGGCGTTGTCACTCGTCTTCTCCAGCCGCGTTCCTGACGCACAGTTCCGGAGCCCCCCACCCCAAAGTTCCCTCGGGATCGCGCGTCCTGGGTGACCGCCTCCCGCGTTCTCCCAGTTCCCGTGCCTTGTCCCCTGAACCAGCTATGGACATGGCACCAAAAAGTGTAGTCTTCTGTGTCCCCTGAAATGCCACCCGCCCCAGACTTGACTTCACTCCCTGCTCTTGATTTCTCTTTCCCAAAGTGAACTTTTCACCCAGAAATCGCAACGTTTTGGCGTTGGTGAAAGTTCAGCGATTATGAATATTAACGCTCCCTCCCGTCCCTTCTACGCACCCTACCTAATAAATCCCACTTGCCTTACAGCCCGAGAGCAATCCCATCTGTCTGTAAATTTTCACCTCCTCTCCTAAGGGCAAACTTTTTTTGTTCTTTTTTGTTTTTCCAAGTAGCGGGGGCTCTCTTCTTTCCTTGATGATGGATGACATTGACGTTGCAATTCAGAACGCCAAACAAGACATTGTCAAAGGCCTAGCCCACTGCTCTTTTTGTCATTTTCCCATCAAAAGGAAACTCATTTGTGCTTAATTTGTATAGTTATTGGACGTTCCAGCAGCTGTACTGCTTCAAAAGCCGTCAGTTGATACTGGAACGTCAGGGTGAATCCTCCGCAAGATTAAGCTGTTTGGTCTGGTCAGTGCTGTAAACAAACCCTTCTAGATCATGTGTGACTGCCAGCTTCCCGTTGGAACAACTCTTAATTTGAAATTACTGACTCATTACTAGAGGGGGTGATCGCCATCGCCTTAAGTTTATGTTCATATTGGACATTTTGAATTATTTTTGAACTCTAAGCTGGAATACTGAATTAAAAGAATTAATCTGATTGTAGGTTAAATTGTGTTTTCCACAGGTTACTTTTAGGGAATAGCTATGGCCATTGGATGCTACTCACAGATGAAAGAAAAAATTTGCAAGGGTCAAATGTCAGACAGATAAGGATAAACTTTATAGTAGAATTTTTCACTCTTATTTGTATTATTGACATGATGATCTAGAATATCAAACACTGCTACCTGCTAATTTAATACAACATTGTTATGTAACTGGACATTTTGTTCTATTTTATTTATGACAGTTTTCATTTAAAAAATACTTTTCCTAAGAGAATGTGACATTTCAGTTAAATACTAGGATGAATGCTGATTATTATATACCTGTGATGTAGTTGTTACAATATCTCCTTTTTCGAAAGGAAACAGGCTCAAAAATGATAGGACTCCAAAATCCTGTGTTCACAAACTGTCCTATTGGCAGATTTCTTATAGAAAATTCATTAGTATAGTTTGAGTGTTGCCCACAGCACTGCAGTAGCAGAAAGGGGTTTTCCCTAGGCATGATTTCAGACCTCATTTTGCCGCATATCACCTGGCCCTGATACATGTTGCTAAAAGGAACATGGAATTTCTCACAGCTTTCTCTGTGTCTTTGATTGCCGAGTGGTTTGATCATAGTGAGGTTTCTATTGAGATTATTTTACTAAGCACTCAGCCTTCCGTGGAATTCATAAAGATTCCTGAGATAGCATCTAGGTTCTTGAAAGTTTGCAAAATTGGATTGACAAACTGGTGTGTGAAAAATTACCTGGATACAGAGGCGTTTCAAGTAAATAATGAGTGACTGAAAGATTGGAATTGAAGTAGCCAGTGTGTTTCCTAGAGGTCAGCCTTGAGACCCGGATAAGGTTTGGATAAAGGGGAAGCTAGAGAGATCCTGTTCAAACAGAACGGAGGGGACTGTAGAACTTCGTCAAGGACTGCCATGTGCTGTTACTTACAGGATATTCATTTTAGTAACCAGTAGCTTGTGTAGTGTTTTATGTCAGTCTCTGAACATAGCCTTACAAAAGTAGGCCTTAGTAGCCTCTGGCACACAATAGCAAGCCCCCAAACACAGACATTATCGTCAGATTCCATATTTATACTTAGATAACCTGAGTTTAGGCTGAACTCTTAACTGTAGTACATGCTACTTTTTCATATTGTCTACATGAGTGATAGGGTAAAATTTCTCTACCAGGTCCTTTAAAGCTCATTATTAGGCTGGGAACGTGCCCAATAGGAGAGTGCTTGCTCGGCATGTGCCCGTCCCGGTCCCGGTTCAGTCCTCAGCACTGCATACATGCGTAATTCTCCATCAGTACCACTTCCACATGTGCATACATACATAAACTAACCTCTCCTTCAGTTGTTGGCTAAGGGCTTCAGGATTCTCAGCTTATGAAGCTGTATAATTACTGTGCTCGAGTTTGGATCCTTTCAGGGAACTCTGAAAGTGCAGTGGGAACACAGATGTTTGTGCTTGTGGGGGAAATTCCACAGAGATGTTCATTTGGGTTATAAACAATGGAACAGGGCGGAATCAGCAGGGCACTGGCCTTGTAGAATCAAACTGGAAGGCCTGGCAGGCATGCGTTCGAGAAGGTGTTTTAAGGAAGTCTAGAAGTCTCTTGTCACTGAAGCTTACCATCTAGGTGTGGCTGCCATGGAAACGATGAAAATTAGACCAGTTTGCTGAGGCCATGAAAAATGGGGAGCTTAAATGTTTACTCTGCAGTTGGAAAACTAAAAGAATAATTTCAGCATAATTGGAGTAAAAAGCCAGATTGCTTGTAATTCTCTCTGGGATTATAGCAGAATCGTTTGAGAGACATCTAAGGAAAGGGTCTGTCTTATGTCGTGGGCTGGGAGTTGAACCAGGACCTTTCCACACTGGAAGCAAGTGCCCCACTATGAACTGTACCCCAGTCTCCTCTATTACCATTGTTTTTACATCAAACTGGCTATTGGAGACCAGTTGGGCAGTGCAGAGAGATGAAACCAGTTCTCTGATAGACGTAATCTTCTAAGTGCCGTGATCAGAGGAAGAGGAGGTGGTGGTAGAGGAGCTGCGGTTACCATCGTTAAGTGCTGTGGTCAGGTCCAGTCAGCAACAAAGACAGGCAGTTGAGAGGGCTGTGGAAGAAGTCTGGGTAAGGATTGTAACAGAAGTCAAGTTAAAGGGTAGATCAGAGAACCTAGGCAACTGAAAATGAAGAGTTGTTTATTGATGTGTGTGTGTGGGGGGGAGTTTCTGTGTGTTGGTCCATTATGTTGTATGTGTACATGAGCATATATGTTTGTAGGTACTTTTGAGGGCGAGATTTATTAAATTGATTTGTATCAGATGCAGAATATCAAAGATGATACATAACTAGAATTGAAGATTCAAGCCAGAATTCTTGAAATTTGTTTTGAAGGTAAGGTAATCGTTGAAGTTACATGTCTTCAAAGTAAATATTTTAAAAGAAAAGTAGATCCTGAGTACTTTACCTTTGGGTTCTTTCATGGCCAGGAGATAGAAGCTAGTAGAGAATACAAAAAAGTGAATAAAGGAAAGAACCAACTTCACTGTGTGGTTGCATTTTGAACCAGAAGCTAGCTCTGAGGAATTTAAAAAGCAAGGAGGTAAACGGAAGACCTCAGAAACACTTGTCCTGTCACAGGGCTGCCAGGACTTTTTCGTTTAGAGTGATTGTGTGTGTTTCTCCAGTCCCAAATCAGCGCGCTGTGTCTGTTAGTGTGTACTGAGACTAGATTGATGCTTTCAAGCTGCCTGGACTGCTCTCCAGACAAGCACCTAAATAAATGCCTTCAGTAAAGCAGGTGAGCTGCCTGTTAAAAGTTGAATGTCCTGCTTCCAAAATTCCAGAGTCTCTTTAGTAGCCACTCTCATCCTTTGCTGTAAGGAAGGTGGGTTAATTATTACTTGTAAATAGTGGGGTGCTGTCTCCTGTGCAGTCCTTTTTTGTGTGGAGGTCCTGTCTTACATACATGCCCTGCAATTGCACCCCCTAGTGCAAGTGATTTTCTCAGAGCTCTGTTTCAGATAGCACAGTTCTTGTGGTAGACCTTCGCATTGGTGGTCTTCAACCCTACACAGTTTTCTTGTTCTCAAAACTGTAACCTTGTTTTATAGCTGGGTGCCCCGAGCCCCGAATAGGATATTATGTTCCCAAATCACTTTGCACATATTTTACCTGTTAGCATTCAGCTTCCTGTAGTTGAGAACTGTTTGTCATCAATTGTATTTGCAGTGTTTTAGGTCTTGAGTGATGGTGAGAACATGGCTCTTTATCAAAGTACTCATGAAACTCTCATTGACTAACATAGGCAAGATAACTCGTAAAAGATTTGTTCTCAAAGGTCATAAATGTTTTGTGTTTTCCAATATGTTTATAAAATCTGACTTTTGTGCTTATTTTTTATTAATTTTGAAATGTGTTTGTATAATAAAAATATCCTTTTGTACTTTTTCTCATAGGACTTGTTCTAAAGTATATCTTTGAATAATGACATGAGAGGCAATATATATAAGATATATACAATATATACATATGTGCATACATATATACGTACCTACATACACACACATATATGTGTGTATATATCTTATATATTTTACGCACACACACACACATATATATATGTAAAATCAAATTTTGTTTTGTATGCTGTCCCTATATTGTCCACACTAGCCTCCAAGTCTTAGGCTTAATTGATTTTCCTTCCTCAGCCCCCCCCCCCAGCTGAGACTTACAGGTGTGTGCATGCCCAGCTTATAATTTTTTTATTATTTATCTGGAATTTTTGTTTGTTTGTTTTGTGGTCAAACAGAGGGATCAAAACAAAGTCATACACATGAAGATGTGCTGTGAACCACACTGAACTACATCCCAGTCCTAAAAGTGATTATATACACTTGAACTTCTTTTTTTTTTTTTTTTTTTTTTTTTTTTTTTTTTTTTTGCTTTTTTTGAGACAGGGTTTCTCTGTGGTTTTGGAGCCTGTCCTGGAACTAGCTCTTGTAGACCAGGCTGGTCTCGAACTCACAGAGATCCGCCTGCCTCTGCCTCCCGAGTGCTGGGATTAAAGGCGTGCGCCACCACCGCCCGGCTTTGAACTTCTTTTATTTCATGCTGTTGACTTGTTTGTTCTTATGTGCCCATGCATGTTTTATTCTTTATATGTCTGAATGATACACCAAATCCTCTTTTTGTTGTCTGAATATTGGCCCTTAGTCTCTAATTTTTAATGTGAAATTTTAATTAATGTGTAAAGTTCTATAATAAACTATTTTGCTATTGGGTCAAAGTAGTCGTACGTTTTTATATTGTGAAATGCTTGTATAGTTCTGACTAGATTTTTCCTATTCTAGTGTTGCTTTTGATGCTCGTATGAGTAGTATTTTTTTCTATTATATTTCTTAGTTGGTTATTACTGATTGCAGGAGTGGCATTTTTTTAAATAATTGTTTATTCAAACACTATATTAAAGATCTAGGAGTCCTACTAGCTTAGCATTTTATCTTTGTTTGACATTGTAGCAGCCACATATTTCAAAACTGGTGAAACTATCACAACAGTGGAAAAGGCATAAGAATAAGCAGATAGGTGAGAAAAGGCAAACCTTTTGTCTTGTTGTTCTTGTTGTTGTTTGTTTTATAAAGTGTTACAAGAACATAGTGCATGCACACTAAAAAGGTTTTTAAAAGTTTTCAATAAAACGACAGGCCACAGACTGACTGCAGAACAATTATGTACAAATCAAATGTCTAACAAAGGCCTTATATCCAGAATATATATTCAAAACTGTCAAACCTAATAATAATGACGCAAGTCTAATTAAAAGTTAGCAAATATTTAAATGTTCAAACCATCCAGAAAGCTCTATAGCTAAACATAACACCTGCCACATGGCCCAGCCATTCTAACCCTAGTATTTTTTTTTTTTTTTTTGGTTTTTCGAGACAGGGTTTCTCTGTGGCTTTGGAGTCTGTCCTGGAACTAGCTCTGTAGACCAGGCTGGTCTCGAACTCACAGAGATCCGCCTGCCTCTGCCTCCCGAGTGCTGGGATTAAAGGCTTGTGCCACCATCGCCCGGCTCCTAGTATTCATTTCTTAAAGCTATGGCATGTGTCTGCACACGGACTCAGCACCAGTTAAGTTGCAGTATTTTAGCCAGGCGGTGGTGGCGCACGCTTTTAATCCCAGCACTCGGGAGGCAGGGGCAGGTGAATCCACAGAGCATTCCAGTGTAGCCAGAGCCACATAGAGAAAGCCTGTCTGGAAAAACCAACTAACCAAACAAACAAATAGGTAAATTTACAGGTTGACAAACAGATAAAATTAGAGTATGTTATTTTCTCCAGAAGCCATAAGTCCTGAGACTGGAAAGCCTGCCTTGGCTCCCCTGGCCTCCAGTATTACTTTAGCTTGTAGCTGTGTCACTCCAGGCTCTGCCGTCTGTCATACGGCATTTTTCTGTGTCTCTCTTATGAAAAATATTTTTCTAATGTTTCAAATTCTAGGGCTTTGTTGCTAATCACATCAGCAGTGGTCCTGTTTCCAAAGGAGTTAAGACTTGAGTCCATCTTTTGTAGGGGACACAGTTCAACCTTGAACAAACAGTAAGCAAACTAAGAAAATTCTGTGGCAATCTAGAGTAGGGCTTGACTAACAGTGGTCTGCAGACCACATCTGACTTGCAGTCTTCTGTAAAGCAGGTCTAAGCATTTTTCTGGTTCAGCACATAAAATATTTGCTAGTCTGTTTCAAATGTCTCAGATATTATGAAGGAGAAAACAGACACCAGGAGCGCGGGGCAGTGGGAGCAGTTCAGAGAGGCTGAGAAAGAGCTCTGTGGGAGAGCAAAGGCTGCAGACTTAACCTGTGCAGTGTCAGACCACTCATCACGGGTGTGAGCCTGACTGTATAAACAGAAACTTGTAGAATTTGGTGAAACTATCCAGCAACGTTTTCACTAGCTATTTTTTCTTGGTAAAATTATAGAGACTTCACCACCCCCCCAAAACCATTTTTCATTTGAAAATTTAAAAATGTTTAATATTTAATTCCTTGTTATTGTGTCATATCAAAGGTGTAACATGTAGAAAGCAGCAATACAAGATTCAATTCTTTGCCTAAGTTTTAAGTTATCTCAAAAAATAGCTGGCACTGCTCAATTTAACCAAGTACCAGGCATGGCTGGACAGTTGAGGAGTCAGCAGTTTTAACTCGGTGCAGGTAGAAGACGAAAGGTGTCATCCTTCTAAGGCCAAGGACTAGCTATTATTACCTTCAGCAAAATGTTCTTGTGGCATCAAGGGCGTTGAGTTAGATGTAGGTGACTTTAATAGTTGTGACTGTGTATTAAACCAGTGGTTCTCAATCTTCCTAACACTAAACCTTTAATACAGTTAATGTTATGGTGACCTCCAACCATAAAATTATTTTCATTGCTACTTTATAACTGTAATTTTGTTACTGTTATGAGCCATAATATAAATATCTTTGTTTTGTTATGGTCTTTGGTGACCCCCATGAAAGGGTCGTTTGACCCTAGGAGGTCACAGCCCACAGATTGACAAGCACTATTTGACATAACTGGGTCCTAGTGGTCCCAAAGGCTTGAGGCAGGCAGATTACTTGAACTCTAGTTGTTAATGGCCAACGAGGACAACATAGCAAAACCTTTTCTTGAAGGGGGAAAAAGACATACTAATATTACCACTGAGTTATTGAATATTCTCACCCAAGTGTTTGTGGGATTATTCTGAAGTTCTCTCACGTGTGCTACTCGAAAACATGAAGGATTTTAAAGAACACATGTGCAGATGGATCCAGGAGTTAGAGAAGGAGTAGGGCTGAATATGAACAAAATAGAAGTTCTCAATGACGCTAGTACAATGCTTACCAAAGTCAGCTTTCTGAACAAGGCTCTCTGTCGTCACAGGGAGACCCAGAGGAAGGAACAAGACATTTGGAGGCAGAGGACTTGCTTCAGATCCGTGCCTTTTCATATGCTAATTCTGTGAGTTGGGTAAGTAGTTTGTCTGAATTTTTGCTTTTCTTTTGTAAAAGTCCTATAAATAGCTGGGTGGTAGTGGTGTAGGCCTTTAATTCCTGCACTCGTGGCAGAGGCAGGTGGGTCTCTGTTCTGAGTTTAAGGCCAGTCTAGTTCCTGGACAGGCTCCAAAGCTGCAGAGAAACCTTGTCTTGAAAAACCTTAGGGAAAAAAAGGAAAAATGACTAGTTATGATAGCATTCTGTTCAACAAAACAGTTCAGTGTCTTAGCATAAACTGGAAAGGAGTGAAGGGTGGGTGATAGTAAAATAATTTAGCTCAATTTAATGTAGTTATGGCTAGTATTTTGCAGATGGAGTCTGAGTAACACATTCTGTAAAGATCACCTGATCTCTCCTCAACTCACCAGGGAACCCAGCTGGGCTTCACATAAGGTCCGCAATCCTGGCTGTACCCTTGTCATAGTAACAGCTGATACTGGTATCCTGCTCAGTGAATGCAGTCCTTACTCAGTCTTTATCCTGCCCTTGTTAGCTTTTTATAAATGGAAATAAATATAAAAGTCAGTGTAGGCAAAAATACTTAAAGTGGCACAGTTATTAAATATTCATCAGTTATAATTACACTGCTTTTTTCCCACTTGAGAAATCCATGGAATGAAAGAACAAGTAGCGAAGCAGTTACTGCGTATTTGTTCTGAGTTCTCCAGCAAACCGTCCATGTCTGTGTGTCGAGCATTACTCGAGGAAGTCACTGCTGACACACCTTTTAGCACACCACTGTCCGCTTACCAGAGTCGAAGAATCACCGATATAGAAGAGCTACTCGGTTCTGAAATGGACCTTTCTTGATCTGCAGTTACTGGTCATGTTTTCACTTTCTAAAAGCTTCCTAGAAAGCCTTTACAAATTCAAGGAAGTAATTGTATGCAGTATTTTTGCAATATGTGCATATTCTGCAAGAACTATGGAGTAAGAGGAACATGTAATCCACCTCTAATTTGAATGTTTACTCTCAATAGAATCAAAAGAAAAATTCAGCAGAATACTGTCCATATTAAAACAAAATAAGCCACAAGCGAAGTTGGTTGTACAGGATACAACACAGAACCCATCTATCTGTACTTTGATGTCAGGCACTTTAATAGACGCTGTTTCCTCACATCTCAGTGAGAGTTTTAAAATTAGGAAGTAATACTTCTAGTCACCACAGTGAAAGCTTTTCCATTTCCTCATGGCACTGCGCAGTCACAAGCCCACCCCGCTCTAGTTCTGTAGTGCGTGCGAGAGTTTACCAGGCTGTCCAGACTTGCACATTCTTACTGATTGCTATGGCTCGGTTACTTGACTCGGCCAGTTTGTCTGGCTGCTTCTTAGCAGCTTTTGGATGTGTTTTGGTTTTTCTTATTGCTGGGGGTCGAACCTATGCCCCGTGTAAATGTGAACCTGATCTGTGGAGCTGCACCTCCTTGGGCATCCATGAACCATTTCTATATGTATACCCTTTGGAAGACATTAGCACATGTTTCTTTCAATGTATGTAGACTTTGTCTGTACAGTGTTATTTGGTTATAATTAAGATTCAATGTATAAACACTAAAAAGAGTGGGTCATTATTTTTGCATACTATATGTCTTAGTTGCAAAAGCCCTGACTGCCCCACCCTTACTATCATTTCAAGGATGCTGAAATACTGTTTCTCTTAGGAAGGCTTGCTTGCAGTTTAAAAGACAGCTGTAATGGCCCCCCTAGAGTAAAAGGCCAGACTGTCTCCTACTCACTTTACCATGTGATTTCCTAAGCCAGATCTTTTTGTCTTGTAAGAAGGTTGCTATCTGCAGGTGTCACCTGACTTTACAGAAGTCTGCGGAATGAGCTAGAAGTTAGCAAAGGAAACTTTGTTGCTGCTAAGAATTTTGTCTTTTGTTCCTAACTCAAGGTCTTACAATGTTTTGCAGGTGTTCATGAGACTACAGCAAGCTAATTATCAGTTTCCAGGCAGAGTAGTCTCAGATCAGAGCCTTTGTCATGTTGGCACAATTCAGTGACATTTCACAAATACTTAGAGCCTTGGTAAAGTCACCACCAAAATCAAATCAAGTTACTGAATGTCTCCCCTCTACCTCAGCTTAGTGATCCCTGATCTGCTATGTGTCTCCTTAGTTTGCCCATGCAACCTGTTGTGGTTGGCACCTTTCACTCCACACACTTCTGTGGAGGATTTTTCCTTGTGCTTGATGTATCATTCGTTTGTTCCATTTATTGCTGTGTACTATTTATTCTGCTTTGTAGATATGCCCTGAGCTGATTTGCTTTATCCATTCACCAATTAATAGACAGTTAGGTTGTTTCCTGCTTGAGATTTTTCTGAATAAATTTTCTATAAACATTTGAGTATGTCTTTGTGCAGACATACGTTGTTCTTATTTTCCTTAGATAACGCTGTTAGGTGTGTAATGCCAGGCCTTAGAGGGTGTTCTTTAACTTAATAAAGCCTTGCCCGCCCCACTATTTCCCAGAGTGTTTGTATCATTTTCGTTCCTATCGCCTTTTTAACTTGCATCTCTTTGTGAGTAGTTTAAAAATGTCTTTTCACATTTTAGTTACATGTGTTTATTTTTCTATAAACTGTCTACTCAAAAAACATACTTGTTTTTCTATGAGGTGTTATAATCTTTGAGTACTTTGTAGGCATCATCCTCCTGTCTCAGACAAGTTTTGGTCACACTGAGCTGAATTTCCCATTTGTCTGGGCCTTCTGAGGTTCTTTAGAGGGGACCTTGCCATTCAGACATTTCTGAAGTCCTCCATCTCACATCATACATATCATGCATGCACTTGTATGTATGATTTCACACATAAAAAGTGGGATCGGTCCTTCACTGTTGATGTCATCAAGCGGTTTTGTGAAGCCATAACTTTAGTGAATGGAAAAATATTCCCTTTCTGCATTCACACATTCTACCACCTTTCAGAAAATAGCTGCACAGTAGAAATAAGCCTTTCTTTAGCTTGTGTATAAGAGAACGGGTTTTTAAATTTCACAGTGTGTCTTTTACAGGAACATCGATGCAAGATGTCAGCACTGAGGATTTGGCTAACACAAGCTTTGTTTATTTTCCTCACCGCTGAATCTATAGGTAAGGTTCATGAACTGTCCCAACTCTACAAATTTGACTTTATATTTTATATACTATAATTAGGCTCATGTTTAATGGTTAAATAATTGTGCTTATATATTCTTTCTAGAGTTATTAGGAGAAATGTCACTAGTACAATTATGCCTGATAATATGTTTTATATAATTTATTTGAGTCATAAATACTAAATGAAACTCATTAGCTATATTTAAATAATGGTAAGGTTGGGGACGTGCAAAAATGTTTTTAAATAAAGGAATAAGAGAAAAATCTGTTAATTTTTAGCACTTTTCTTTTCCCCAGTTACCCAGAAGTCATCAAGCAGTGTGGTTGCATACCAGAATAAGGATGCTAGGAGCAGCACAGTTGATACTAATATGATGGCCACCTGAGAGCAGATGAATGAAGAAATTAAGAATATATATTTAGAAAACTTTAAGGAAATTTTACCTGTATGGGTGTTTTGCCTGCATTTATGTCTTTTCATGCACCACACATGTTCCTGGTGCTGGGGAGGCCAAATAAGTATGTCAGATCCCCTGGGACTGGAGTTATAGATTATGAGTCGCTGTGTGGATGCTGGGAAGTGAACTCCAGTCCTCTGTAAGATCAGCAAGTGTTCTTAACCATTGAGCCATCTCTCCAGCCCCTAGAAAACGGTTTGACATAGCTATGACAACCAAGCATTGTTCAGTGGAGTCAGCAAATAAATACACATCTGTGCAGGTTGAAAGAAAAGCCCTGACCTCTGTCGCAGATAGTTTGCAGAGCACCGCTTTAGGCCAGCTCTCTTCACACTGCGCAGGTCAGCTTCCCTTTGAGAGAAAGCGTTACCTTACACGGAAGCCCAGATAGGATGGGTAACAGCCCAGAAACCCACTAGCAAGCCTTGGTTGGGGCGGGGGGGGGGCAGCCTTAAACTCACAGTTGCTGAAACTACAGAGATGGGGAAGGCGACTACAAGGTATCTGACCTGGATAAGTGGGTAGGAGGTAGAGGCATAAGCATAAGAAGTACTGAGTGTGAGCTAAGCATGCTGACGTGTATCTGTAGTCTTCGCACTCAGAATACTGAGGCAGGAGGACTTCAAGTTCAAAGCCAGTCTGGGCCCTATATCATTACTTTGAAAATGCTACCATACCAACATTGTCTGATACTAAAACCAGGCAACACACAAATATACAAGCTATGCACCAATACACTGATGAACATAGATGCAGAAGATCTTGAATGCAATCCAACAGCACATTATTACTCTGATTAAATGCCTTAATTGCAGAGGTGCAAGGACTATTTACCATATACAAATGACAGCACTGACAGATTGGAGGACAAAAACTGTATGGTCCCCTTAGTAGATGCATTTGATAAATTTCGTGTAAAACCTTTCGTAACCTAAAATAATAAATTGGGTATAGGAAGAACATTTCAGCATAATAAAAGTTTACACACGCATACGTATCTCAAGTCCACAGCTAACGTGTTTCATGGAGAGAAGCTGAAAGCTTTTTCTCTAAGATCCTGGTACAAGACAGAGGTTCTAACAACCTCTATTAAATGTGATATTTGAAGACCTAACTAGAGCAATCAATCAGGCAAAAGAAAGAAATATAAAAGACATACTGCTGGGCGTGGTGGCGCACGCCTTTAATCCCAGCACTCCAGCACTCGGGAGGCTGAGGCAGGCGGATCTCTGAGTTCGAGGCCAGCCTGGTCTACAAGAGCTGGTTCCAGGACAGGAACCAAAGCTTCGGAGAAACCCTGTCTCAAAAATTAAAAAAAAAAAAAAAAGACATACTGTTTAGGAAAGGTAATGTCAGATTGTCTTATGTAGATGACATGGTCTTATATACAGGAAACCTGTTATTGGTTATTTTTACTCTTTGCTTGCCCTTTACTCTTTGGAAGTCCACTACCCAGCTTCCACTACCCAGTGTGTGTTTCTTTGGGACTGAACAACTGCGGGACAGAAACTTTCATCTACACAGTAGTGTTTCCATATGCTAATGGAAAGTATCTGAAAAAGCAATATTATTTACAGTAGTTCCAAAAATAAATATAAGTAAATTTAGTCAGAGTTAAAAAATCTCTAAAATATAAATAATAAAACCTAATGAAATAATTTTTGAAAAAGACACAAAAACATGGAAATCCATGTTCATGAATTAAAAGAATCCATATTGTTAGCATTTCTGTATTTTTGAAAGCGGTCTACAGAATTAGAAAAAAAATTATAAAATTCATGTGGAACCACAAAATACCCAAAATAGTCAAGCAAAATAAACAAAAATAGAGACATTTAAACTAACTGACTTTAAAATATTTTACAAAGCTACAGTAATTAAAACAGCATGGTGTGGACATAAAAAGAGAGCAGCAGGAAAGACCAGAGAACATAGAAATAAATTCATTATGTATAATCACCAATCTTTGACAAGGGTGCTGAGATATTAAAGTCCAGTCTCTTCAGATCAAGATATGGGGTAATTGAATATCTAGTTTTTCTACTTTTGTCAGCAGTTTGAGAAATCAACTCAAAACAGATTAGAGGCTCCTTCCTTCCTTCCTTCCTTCCTTCCTTCCTTCCTTCCTTCCTTCCTTCTTTCTTTTCTTTCTTTTGTCTGTCTTGAGACACAGTCTTACTGTGTAACTCTGGCTACCCTGGAACTCACTATGTAGACCAGGTCAGCTTTGTATTCACAAGAGATCTGCCTTCCTCTGCCTCCCAAGTGTTGGGATTAAAGGCATGTGTACCATAACCAGCTGGATTAATGACTTTAATATAAGACCTGAAACTATGAAATCACTAGAAGAAAATGTAGGGAAATGCTTCAGAATACTGGAATAGGTTGAGGGGTTTCCCATTGGGATCCCAAAGCATAGGAATAAACAAGAATAGATAAGTTACTTTAGCTTCTGTGTAGCAAGGAAAATGAACCAAATAAAAGACATTCACCAGATAGGGGAATGTTCCAAATCATACACCTAATAAAGGATTAATATTAATTATGTAAGGAATTCAGACAACTCAATAGAAAAATATAGACATAAAATATTTATATAAATAATAAAAAATATAATTTTTGAAGAGGTAATAGATCTAAGTAGACATTTCTTAAGAGAAGACAGGCAAATGGCTAATGATCCCATAAAAACATAACTAAGCACTAATCAGGAAGTGCCCACCACAGTCATAGTAAGGAATGACCTGCTTCCTGTTATACTATTAGCACTAAAACCTAAGGTACATGCTGGCAGGAGAGTAGACTAAGGGAAACCAAATTCAGTATTGATGGCATTTTATATTAGTATAGATATTTTCAAAACTGATACAGGGCTCTTAAAGGCAGTTACACTAGCAGATTGTAATAGTTACTTTTCTCATTGCTATGACAAAATACATGAGAAGCAACTTGAGGAACATAGGACTTGAGTGGTTGGCTAGTCCACCGGGCTGGGGAAACGTGACAGCAGAGTTTGGTACAACAGGATCACGTCATGCACGTACTTGGGAAACATGAATGTTAGTGTGCAGCACATCATGTATGCACTTGGGAAACAGGAATGGTAGTGTATAGCACATCATGTATGCACTTGGGAAACAGGAATGGTAGTGTACAGCACATCATGTGTGCACTTGGGAAACAGGAATGGTAGTGTATAGCACGTCATGTATGCACTTGGGAAACAGGAATGGTAGTGTATAGCACATCATGTATGCACTTGGGAAACAGGAATGGTAGTGTACAGCTTGCTGTCTCCTTTTACTCACTCCAGGACCCCAGTCCGTGCCAAGGTGCCACCTACATTTAGATTGTGTCTTCCTGCCTCAGTTAACTTAATCTAAAAACCCCCTCATGGATAGACCTAGAAGTTTATCTCCTAGGCAAGTCTGAATCCTGTCTAATTAACAGTTATGATCCTGCATTCTCACTATTGGGTAAACAATAAAAAAGAAATCATATGTCAAAATGAGACCTGTGTTCTTATTGCAGCACTATTTACAATGGCCAAGAAATACATAAGTGAATCATGGAAATGAGTGTGTATGTTCATAATGGAATACTATTCCATCTTTAAAATGGTGAAATGCTGTCATTTGGGACAACATAAGTTGAACTGAAAACATGTTAAGTGAAATAAGCCAGACACTGGAAGACAAATACCACAGGATCTCACCTGTGAAATCTAACAACATTGGTCTCATAAAGAGTGGAGTGTAAAATGGTAGTTATTAGCAGCTTAGGAGACGAGGGGAGGGGAAGGTTGCTCACTGGTACTAAATTATACTTAAATACAGGAAATAAGCTCTGTAGCTGTAATAGTGATAGTATACTGTGTATTCTCAAAACAGTTGCAACTACAAAGATATGTGTATCTGGGATATTGAAAACAGGCAAAAGGAGAGGTAGTCTGCCACTGCCCTCAGCAGTCAGGGCAAGACAGTTCAACTGTATAATTGGGTTTTAGTTTTTGATTGTATCTGATTTTCTTCTTTTCCTCTTTCTTTAAATAGAAAATTTTATTCCATGCTTTGATGGATAAAACACATTTATTGCTAAAACTAGTTCAGTTGTTTTCTCAGAAAAGCCTGTCCTCTACACCTTGTAAAAACACAAATACTTGTCCATATTTTCTAGTCCTTCTGGTTTGGGTCGCTCTCTTGCTGCAGTCTGAATGTTGGTATATGGACATTATGTCTGTCTCTCTGTTCCTGCAGCCTCGACTCCACCGGCATCCAGGGCTGGAAAAAGACTGACCACCTGCTTTCTGGAGTTTAATTTAGGCTTTCTGAATCAGGGGTTGTGTGGGGGATGCACTTTGCACATCTGGTTTCTAAGAAAATCAGAATATTGACCATGGGCTTAGTGATTTTTATATTTCGTACATTATCATTTGTGTATTTCTTTACTAATTTAGGTATTGAATTTAGACCACAATTTTTTTAGTCTTCCATTTTCTTTTCCTTCAGAGAATGATTATAATAAATTTGTGGAGTCTACATTGAGTGCTGCTAACCGGATACCATTTTGTATTGGAACTATTTTTTACCTTGTTCCTGTCCCAGTGCCAGGCCTTGAACCCAAGGCCTCACATGTGCTAGGCAAAGTCAGGCCACTTCGTACAGCCTGTTGTTCTTTTTCAGGTCAAATTGTGGAGCCATGTGGTTATATCTACCCCGAGTTTCCGGTTGTCCAGCGTGGCTCTAACTTCACTGCCATTTGTGTACTGAAGGAAAAGTGTCTTCAGCAGTACTATGCAAATGCCAGTTTCATCGTGTGGAAGACAAACCATGTTGCTGTTCCCAAGGAGCAGGTCACCGTCATCAACAGAACCACATCTAGTGTCACCTTCACAGACGTGAACCTCCAGGCGGTCCAGCTCACCTGCAATGTCCTGTCATTTGGACAGATCGAGCAGAATGTGTATGGAACCACTGTACTTTCAGGCTGTAAGAGTCTTGCCTTGTTTCTACTTAGCCAGACTCATTTTTAGTGATTTCTGTTAGTGTCCCAAGAACAGTCTTATTACAAAAATGTTGGAAATACTATGCACGTTTTCACTGCTATACACGAACATATCGTCAGGCTCTTGGAAAATGCTTTGACCAGAGACTTTTTGGTATCCCCAAGAGTATTTTTTACCGATTTGCAGAGCTTCTGCAAAGTTGATAGCAACTTTCTGTATCTCCTCATTACTGAGAAACAGGTCCCTGAATAAAGAAAATGGAGAAACACTTGAAAAAAGAGGCCATGGCTTTGGGGAGAGCGTGCAGGTGCATATGGGAGGCCTTAGAGGAGGAAAGGAAAGGGGGAGTGATGTAATTATAATCTTAAAAATGCATTTTTTAAGAAGAGTGGAACCAGCATTTACTTTTCTTCGGCTCCAGTGTCATAAAACAATAAGGACAAAAATTTAGCAGCAAAGTGTGGTAGTGCATGCCAGAAATCCCAGCACCTGGGTTGTAGAACAAGAGGATTGAGAGTTTTGGCCAGCCTGGGCTACATAGTAGGACCCTATCCTAAAGTACAAAAGCAAAATAAAGTATAGATGAATCAATCATTTTTGCTCCTATAACTGCCTTTATTATTTATTAGTTTTAAAAACACTTAATAGAGACATTACTGATAATTTATCTGATTATAAATAAAAAATTATATAGAAAACTAATGTGAAAGCAATAAATTAATGACATATGTATGTAGTGACCTAGAAAGTATTTAGAAGTCTGAAGAAAAGATAATTAACATCTGGTTCTCATTACTCCCATATCTTTATCTTGGGTTTGTTTATCTAATTGAGGTGGGTCTTAGGTGTTATATAAGTTGAATAACATTTGTGTATAAAGGATTTATTTTGGATAATAAAAAAATGCTTATATTCTTTCAGTTCCCCCAGATATTCCTACAAATTTGAGTTGCATTGTGAACGAGGGGAAGAATATGCTGTGTCAGTGGGACCCAGGAAGGGAGACATACCTGGAAACAAACTACACTCTGAAATCCGAGTGGTAAGTTAACGCCAGATAGGCCCTCTGTTGAATTATTAGACGCTGTTGCTGGGGCTTTCATTTTGTCAGTAGTGACACTGGATGAATATTTTATAACATCTCACATCCTCTGACAGCAGAATTAACGTGCTCTTCCTGTGCACCGGTCACCAGCGAGCAGCGTGGATTCTGCCCCATGCTGCCTTCAGGAGAAACCCAGCCATGTTCTCTTCGTAGAGATTGCAGTGCACAGCTCTAAATAATGGCTTTCAGACACATTCACAGACCATGTGTCTTTGTCAGTGTTCTTTTCCTGTGAAGAGACACCATGAGCATGCTAACTCTGGTAAAGGAAACCATTTCATTGGGGCTGGCTCACATGCAGAGGTTTATCCCACTATCGGCATGGTGGGTAGCATGGCAGCATGCAGGCAGACGTGATGACGGGAGATAGCGGAGAGTTCTCCATCCAGATCAGCAGGCCGCAGTAAGAGAGAGAGAGACACTGTGCCTGACTTGAGCCTTTGAAACCCCAAAGCCCACCCCAGTCACACACTTCCTCAATAAGGACACACCTCCTAATAGTAGTGCCACTCCCCAACACCAAGCACTCAAATATATGAGTCTGTGGAGCCATTCCTATTTAAACCGCCACACTATTGTTCTATCCCAAAATTTGAAATTTTTTAATATCAAATTTTCAGCTACTATTTCCTATCTCCCATAAAATGTTTTCTTATAAAAATACTTTAAAAACCATAGAAAAAACCCTTCCTATCTTTTAAGTTGATAAATTCTTCTCTTTCTTAAACAGCAGGTTCTCCCTGCTTCTGTTTCCTTTCCATGCAATGAGTTCCTTGTTGGATATTGTGTAACATATTCTCACCTCCCTTTATTTCCTAAAAATTGTTGTCAGGTCTATATATTTGACCAAATTTGGGTTGGATTTCTTTCCCCAGAAATTTCACTCACCACATTGTTTTCCTAGCATTAAGCTGAGGGCTGGGGAGATCGCTCAGTCAGTACAGTGCTTACTGCACAGGCAGGAGGCTCTGAGCTTGGTTGCCTAGCACCTGCACATCAAGCCAGATGCAGTGGTCCAGGTCTGATTTCAGCTCTGGGTGATAGAGAGAGAGACTGGAGCTTGCTGGCCAGCCAGCCGAGCTGCTGAGCTGCAGCTTCAGTGTGACACTGTCTTAGAAGTACAGTGCAGTGGGATTGAGGAAGACACCGACCGGCAGCCACTGGCCTGTGTACGCATGCACACACACTGAGCATTTTCTAGTGCTGCCAGCCTTATGCAAATTAAAAATCTGGTTTTTTGATACTCATCAAAGCTAAAAGAATGGTAACCTGTGCACCCCTGTCACCTGATTCTCCAGTTACATCTTACTAGGTTTGCTTACCGCATGTATCTGCATCATTCTCCCCAGCAGTCAGTTTATTTCTTATGTAATGAATTTCAAAGTGAGCAGTGGGCATTAGTATGATTTATAGTTGAACACTTCAGTGTTCACATGATTAGATCAATATTTGAGTGTACTAGACTTTGCATATAGTACGCTCACAGATCTACCTCTAATGCAGTAAGTTTTGACAAGTGCATATACCTGTAGAACTCAGATGATCCCTGAACTTTTATTGTGTTTCTCCTCAGTTAATTTTAGCCCCAACCCCAATCTATGAGGTAGCTACTAAGATTGAACAAGCTTGGGCCTGGAGAGATGACTCAGTGGTTAAGAACATTGACTACTCTTCCAGAAGACCCTTACTCAAACCACCACAGTCCTCTTTCTGAATTATTGTCAGACCAGTAGTGTCTCTCGGGACTGATGTCATTCACCTCAATTCAAATCATCTTACATGCAGAGTGTTGCTTTACAGTGTGACAAGAAAAGTGAGTACAATACGGTATTTAGGAAGAGGCTGTTAGAGATGTTGATATTACCATACTCAATTTAGAGCTCACATACCGTCAAAGTGAAGCATGTGGAGTGTGTATACCTAGGATTTGGTGTTGCCCAACACGTCTTTATGGATGAGATAGGTCTGCTATTCTGAGATCACAGGAAACAGATAATATTAGTGAATATTTAAGACATAGCACAAAATTCTAAAATGAAGTTCTCTTAAATGAACAGTGTGGAAATAAGACCATTGCTGTAGATCAAGTGCAGTTTTAAAAATATGTGATGTCATTGGTGACCAACATTTATTGGGAGCTTTGCTGTAACAGTTCGGGTCATATCTAACTCTTTTCCAGTGACTTTTTACACCTTTGTATTTCAAATTTATTTTTAATGGCTGATTCTTCCAATTTTATTTTTAGGGCAACAGAGAAGTTTCCTGATTGTCAAACAAAACATGGCTCCTCATGCATGGTTAGCTATATTCCTATCTATTTTGTCAACATTGAAGTCTGGGTAGAAGCAGAAAATGCCCTCGGAAAGGTCTCGTCGGAGGCTATCAATTTTGATCCCGTGGATAAAGGTACCTATAAGCCTGAATTTGAGAGTTTATCAGACTACACATGGTTTGTAGATTGCCTTTCAGACTTCAATTAATATAGAAATACTTCTTAGTGTAGTCTTTTTATAATATTAAATGTAGTTTGGAAACAGAAAAATAGCTGTAGTCTGGCCACACTCATGGCCATTTTTAGTGTGCTTTTGTAATGTTTAATCATAGCTGTTTGTTCTGTGTTGTTTGTTTTTGAGACTAGGTCTCATGTAGCCCAGGCTGGTTTTAAACTGACTATATGTCTGAGGCTAACATTGAACTGGTCTTCCCAATGTTACCTTTTGGTACTCATCCAGTTTTCCAGTATCTCATACCATTGCAATCATAGTGACTTTCTTGTTCTATTTTTATTTTCTTTTTAAAATGTGATTTGTTAAAAAAAAAAATGATTCACTGTTTTTTAAACCAGCATCTGAAAATTAGCAAACATATTGAGCAGACAAGAAGTTTCCTTAGGCCGGGCGGTGGTGGCGCACGCCTTTAATCCCAGCACTTGGGAGGCAGAGGCAGGCGGATCTCTGTGAGTTCGAGACCAGCCTGGTCTACAAGAGCTAGTTCCAGGACAGGCTCCAAAACCACAGAGAAACCCTGTCTCGAAAAAACCAAAAAACCAAAAAAAAAAAAAAAAGTTTCTTTAGCATCCTTTTCCATTGTATAACAAAGCATCGTTTCTAGAGAGTTCATTTGGTAAAGATAATCTTATCAAGAAGGTCATAGTTGGTTTGACTTTGTATATGAAATTATAAAAGTAAAACATGACTAACCTTAGGACTTGTTTTATTCTTCAGTGAAACCCAGCCCACCACATAATTTATCAGTGAGCAACTCAGAGGAATTATCCAGTATATTAAAGTTAACATGGATCAATTCAGGTTTTAGCAGTTCGTTAAGACTAAAATCCGACATTCAGTATAGGACCAAAGATGCCTCCACTTGGATCCAGGTAAATTGAAAGTTGCTATTTATCCTAATAGGTTTTTGTTTTGTTTTGTTTTAACACTTATGAAAAGTCTTAACTCTTTTCTCAGTGTCTTAAGTTTCTGATTATGTGAAACATTTCTTTTGACAGACATGCTGATAGAAACACACAGTGACTTTAAGGAAGTAATGCAGGGTCTTAGGAAAAGCATAACTAATAGAAATGAAGGTATGCAGTGCAGGTTGATACAGAGATTTTAACGATGAAATAGAGCAGGGCTTGGCATATGTAGTTCAGACCATTCTTGCTACAGTGGGCTAAAACCTGCCACTGGCTTTTATAAATGGATTTTACTGGCACACATTTGTTGTCTTTATTTTGGGGGTTAGATTGGAAAAATTGAAGAGTTGTAACAGATTTTTCTGGCCCACAGCCCACTATACTTACTCTCTAGCCCTTAGTAGAGGGTTTGCCAACTTCTAAAGTACAGGGAAGGATTAATGGGAATTTCAGAATTGGAAGGGAAGGGGTGGCTCTCAGCAAAGGAAGTGCTTGCTCCTGTCTCAAGGCCAGCACTTCATTGACTGCCTGGGTTATTTTTTGCTGCAATTCTATTTATCACTAATAGCCTACTTTTGCCTTAATTGATTGATTGGTCCATTCATTTATTTTATTACCCTGGTTGCATTATGAACTTAGAAGGATATTGAGCCCAAGACCTTGGTACTACTTTCTGCTGCTCCATTTTCACTTGGGGCTCAGTTTGGGTTCGTGAGTCATACTGTATACAGAGGACGTGTACCTAAAGTTCTTTAGAGTGTGTTGTAATACCTTAGATTCTTAATTCAGTAGTACAAAACCCCCACCCAACTTAACATCAATTTTTATATCCAGTATCGAAATCTTAGAGTGAAAGAAAAAATAGTAATTTTGTATATTTGATCTCCCCACGCCCAAATAAAAGATAAGTTTATTTACTAAGCTAGCTTCTGGTTTTCTTTTTTTTCAACATTCATTTATTTATTTATTGTGTGTGTGTGTGTGTGTGTGCGCACATGTGTATGAGTACATATCACAGCATAGATGTGGAAGTCACAACAAGTTGCAGAAGGCATTTTATCTTTTCACTATATAGACCCCAGAACTCATATTGCCATGCTAGTGGCAGGTGCCTTTACCATCTGATCATCTCAACAGCCCTAGCTTTTATTTCCTTGATGGGGTTGGATAGTCTCCTTTTCCCTGACAGAGGCACTTCCTTCCTTCTTCTCGTGACTCCTGTCTAGTGTGCTGGCCTGGATGATCTCACTGTGGGTTCCCATTCCATCTGCCTTCCCATGGGCTAATGCATGGCAGAGTCTTGATGGGAAGGAGAAGGAATAGACTTGAGAACAACATGTTCATTTCTTCCTTCTGTGGAGTAAGCTGTCTCTAAGACTGTGCCTATCAACGCTTTCCTCTCTGACTCTTCATCCAGGCTCTTTGTCCCTTTGGACATGGAGTTAGTAACAGTACAATTCCTAATGTACTAACCTCTTGGATTCGTGTGTGTGTGTGTGTATGTGTGTATACTTGCCCATATCTTTTTACTAAGTCTCCTTGAAGTGTTTTGTTCTTGTTCTTTGTTAGTTGTGTTTAGTTGGTTTGGTTCTTTGAGGCAGGATCTCACTTCAGTAGTGTAGTCTGTCTTCCCTAGCACAGTCCTGCTTGATGTCACAAGCACATGTCATCTCTCTCATGTTGAGAATCCTGAGTATTGCAGATCTCAGAAAAAAGAAAGAAAAGAAAGAACAGATGGATGTAAGCTATAGATTATCATATTTTTATATTCATTCTTTCCAGAGGTTGAATTTATTAATCTTACATTAAATTGACTTCTAAAATTGCACCCAGTTTAGGAAACCTTATATATTGGGGGTGTTGGTGATGATGTTACTCAGTTTGCTTTATTTTCAGGTCCCTCTTGAAGATACAGCATCTCCCCGAACATCGTTCACTATCCAGGACCTTAAACCTTTCACAGAGTATGTGTTTAGGATTCGCTGCATAAAGGAAGATGGCAAAGGCTACTGGAGTGACTGGAGTGAGGAGTCAAGTGGGATCACGTATGCAGACAGTAAGTAGACAGCTGGGATCACATGTAGACAGCTGGGATCACGTATGCAGACAGTAAGTAGACAGCTGGGA
>JABTXL010006268.1:31632488-31646816 GCA_025134845.1 Neodon shergylaensis | reverse complement strand
TCGGTGCTCCAGAGGGCGCTCTAAGACAGTGTTCTCCATGTATGCCCTCTTACTCATACAGAAGGGCAGTCCCCAGACTCGGTGCTCCAGAGGGCGCTCTAAGCAGGGGTGGCTGCTGCAAACCACTTGTGCTTTACTGAAAAATGCCCTGTTTGGCTCTGACCAACCTGCTGGCCAGTGTTAATAAGCTTGGGTGTCTCCTTTGTCAGCTTACCCTATAAAAACCGTGGAGCTCAAAGAGCTCATCTAGAGAAGGATTCAAGGCCCACTACCCTGGAAGCAGCATTGTTAGAGCAATCTTTAGAAATGGCTAACTTTTTGGTAATAGGTGTCAAAAAAAGGTAAAATTTCTCTTTTTAGGAAGATGAAAGGCTTGTATAATTTTATGGATGTTAGTGAGGGAAATATAATTCATGTTGAAGGTATAACTGTAATAACCACCTTACTTTTCAGGTATGATTGAGACATATTTTATAAAAGACCATTTTAACTGTTGCCTGCTAAACCATACCTTAGTTGCCTGCTACAACTACTTTGACCATTTGGAAGGATTAGAAATAAACGAAGTACTATATTCAAGTTTTTTCTTTTAAAATTGAGGGAAGCAGCCTTAGCTGTCATTTTCCCAGCACCTGGCCAACCGCAGCTGTGCTTGTGTTCATCTCATGATTTTGCTGCTGGCAATTGACAGGTCTCAAAATTAGCTAAAACACTAAACCGTCTCATAATAATTTGAAGTGTTTTACTTAATCGTCCTAAACATAAAGGCAGTCTACTTCTGTTAACAATATAAATACTTTTTATATTTCTTGGTTCACTCTCTTGTCAATAAAAGTGGCCTTTTGGTTTTTGTGTTTGTCAGCTAGGTAGCTCTCATAGCCCTGAACTCAGAGTGTAGCCCAGAGTCGCTTCCTCCCACTTCAGCCATCCGCATGCCAGAATCACACAGCCAGCGTCTTACTATATTAAGTTTGCATTTGGTGTATGAAGGCCAACTTTATATATAAAACTGCAGTTTCTAGAAGATAGGAAAATTAAGTAGTCATGAAATTATAAGGTAAACATGGAATTTAAATTAAATTTCTCATTTGGGGGGAAATTACTTTCTGTTCCTGTAGGAAGCCTTCTGGAGAGCAAATGCTATCTGATCACCGTGACTCCAGTGTTTTCCAGTGGCCCTGGAAGCGCTGAGTCAGTAAAGGCCTACCTCAAACAAGCTGGTGAGTCCACCCCTCCTCACTTGCTTTGAGAAATGCCTTTAACATTTACTAAAACCTTCGATCACTTTTAAGTAAGAATCCTTATTATGTTCAAATAATTTTATTACATGACTCTTTACTGGCGTGTGTTACTTCCTAAACTTACCAGATGCATTTACTGTCTTCCAGCGCCTGCTCGAGGGCCTACTGTCCGGACAAAGAAAGTGGGGAAAAATGAAGCTGTCTTAGAATGGGACCAGCTTCCTGTTGATGACCAGAATGGATTTATTAGAAACTACTCGATATCTTACAGAACCATTGTTGGAAATGAAATTGGTAATAAGACTGTGGCAATTACTAACTAAGGATATGTTACTAGAACTTTTTCTTCAGCTTTTAAATACTGGTTTCTCACATAATGTGTCTTACAGTATATAGCATCCTTAGCAGACACCTGCAGATGTCTCTACAGTTGTGTTTATGAATCTGTTTTCTAAAACACTGTATTGTAAGCTGGTATTGTGTCTCAGCAGGTCAGGGCATTGCCCATCGAGACTAATGCCCACAGCTCAACATGGTGGAGCTTGAGGGGAGCGAATTGAGAACTGATTCTCAAAAGTGATCCTCTGACCCTCACACACACAGTCTCTCTCTCACACACACACGCACAGAGTAGTAAATAAATGTGATTTTGTGATGATTTCAAACTTTAAATATTTTTTTGTCCTTAAAGAATTTTTAGTTTGGCTGAAGAGATGGCTCAGGGGTTAAGAGCACTGCTTACTCTTCCAAAGGTTCAGAGTTCAATTCCCAACAACCGCATGGTGGCTCACAACCATCTATCATGAGATCTGGTGCCCTCTTCTGGCCTGCAGGCATACACACAGACTACTGTATACATAATAAATAAATAAATCTATTTTTAAAAAATTTAGTTGTAAAAGTTTGCTGGAAAAGTATTTTTATTCCTTTTTAATACTTTACAATGCCAAATATATGACAGATATATCAAATACACTGGATAAAAGAAACATCATTTTTCCTTGCAGTTGTGAATGTGGATTCTTCCCACACGGAATATACACTGTCCTCTTTGAGTAGTGATACGTTATACATGGTACGAATGGCAGCGTACACAGATGAAGGCGGGAAAGACGGTCCAGAATTCACTTTTACAACACCAAAGTTTGGTAAGAAGTCCTGAAGTTTATCTATTTGAAGTTTGACTAGAAATGGATTTACTCTGCTGAAACGTTGTTTAAAAGTACACTGTTGGTGGATGAAGATGCAGCGTAGTGGTTAAGTGCTTAACAGCATCAGCGCCCTGGCTGTGCGTGTGTGGGAATGGGGGTGGGTAAGAGTCATAGAATGGTGTGTGTGTACATTAGCACGCTTATGTTGTTCATTTGGTTTAGGTTGTTGCTTTATAGGAATTCCTCCCCCTTTGGAACCTGCTTAACTGGTGGCTGAGCCCACCTGTCCTGAAATCCCAAGGGCTTACTGACCATTCTTTGTAGGTTCTTCTATTCAGAGGGTGGTTTGTGTTGAGTTTGCATCTTTCCTACACTTGGTCCCTCTGCTTGAGACAGATTGCTTGAGAACCTAGTCTGGCTCCTTCGCTGCCCTACTGAAGTCAGTTTCCAGCCCTGCCACTCCTGGTGAGAGGCTACCTGACGGCACTCGTCAAGGACCCATTGCACTGCACTTTTCCAGGTTCTGTGTTCCGCAGCGCTCTGTCACTGGTCCAGTTTCCTCATATGCCCATATAGACTCCACACACAGCTGCAGCTACCTTCTCCTTCCTGCCACGCCATCCAGCTGTTTGCAAAACCCACAGATTTCGTAGTAATTGTAATAGATCTCTTTGTATTTGTCCCTCACATAATGGAAGGAAGCTGGGTAGCTTGTGCTCGGTTCCCTGTTGGAATCAGCTGCCCCTGTGACCAGAGGTCCATTACTTTACCTCATCCTATCTTTGCAAGTGAACGCTCCTTCCTTGTTTACATCCTTACCCTCTGGTGTGGCTGCTCTGTTGTCTTCCTGAAGACTTACAACACATTCTTTTTTGAATCATTGTAGACTTTCTCTTATTTTATTGAAACTATTTGTAATTTCCCAAATGCTGCTAGGGGAATGGTCTATAGTAATGTCCATGTTCATTGTGGGTTGAATGTAAAGATAATATATGAGTATGATTACATAAAATCCTGGTCTTTCCTACAAGGGAAAATTAATGTAGTTTCTGGAATGAGATCCCATGTGATGACATGTTCGTAGATCCATAACAGCTAATACTTGAAACATATAGTAAACTTTAAAAGTATTTCCCTAGTTGCAAAAGCCATAGTCACTATAGGAAATTTTTGCAATACATTGTAAAGAGGATTATGAATTCTTTTTATTTTAAAGGATTCTCTAAAGTAATCTATCAATGTCTCTTCTCTATTTACATTTTTTAAAAATGGGTCAGTAATACTAAAACTACTTTATAATTTGATTTTGTTGTGGTGGTAGTTACCTGTCTGCAGCATCCATTACAACTTCCTCAAATGGCTTGGGAGTCTTGCCCCAAAAGAGAGATACTGCCAAAAGTAATTAAAACAGCTATTTGGGAAATTTAATTCACAAACAATGCAAGTCTAAAGCCATCAGCAGGGGGTGTTTCACCTTTCAAGAAGGTTCTTAGAGGAGACAAAGCTGCATATATGATGTGGAAAATAGGACAAAAAAGGCATCTTGAGGACAGCAGGCACAGGGCCCAGGACAGGCACAAGAAACGCAGAGCTTGGCTTAGCAGCAGTTATGAGAGCAGCTGTCCCTAAGTTAGGTAGTCGGTCTGCACACGGGATCCTAGCACTCAGGATTCACATCTGAGTGAGAATCGTGGTGTATGCCCACCAGTTCTGGGGAAGGGGTGGAGACAGGAGGATCCCAAGTTAAAGTCTGCCTCAAAAGCAAAAACAAAAGCCAACTACTAGTTTATTCCTAGCATTCATCTGATTTTTTTTTTAATTTCTATTGGTTCTCATGGAATGTAGGTTACTTACAAGGGAATATATGTGATAGGAAACTAAAAATAAGTAAGCTGTATTTCTGAAGGGTTACGCTCCTGTTTTCTTCCTATAAAGAGTAATGAAAAGGCAGTAGCTCCGTGATAGATGACAGAGCGCAAGCTTAGCGTGTGGCAGGCCGACTTGAGGCCTCAGCACCAGGGGGAAGGCAGGTGGAGAGAGCTGGAGGAGGTAACCAGGTGCTGTCACAAGGGAGATTGGTTAAGATGTCTCCAGCATCTCTCCCTCATGAGTCCTTTGTTAAGTCCTCTTTTAAAAGCGTATAGACTATATGATTTGTGTGGCATTTAAGAATTTCAGATTTATTTGCATCTTTAAATATTTTATTTGTTTTTGAGACAGTGACTCTAGTGATATAGCCCAGGCTCAAGTCTGGCCTCAAACTCCCAGTCCTTCCCCTCCCTCCACCTTCTGCATACCTGAGACTACAGGCAAGCACCAGTGTGCTGGGCCCGCTTTGCTGCTCTTGAATGAGTTGTCTACTTGTCCACCCTCATGCCTCGTGAGCATCCCTCCTTAAATTCTTGGTCCTAGAGCAGATATATTCTCATTCTGATGATCATGACCTAGTGAGCTAAACTCATTTTATCCTCTCAGCCAATGTGTGTTTTATGCTTACTACATAGCAGGTTTGCAAGTAAGGACAGAGAGAGGAAGAAAGACTACCTCAAAACTGAAAACCAGCAGGGCGGGCAAAAGGAATGTATACTTGGTTGATAATCTGCAGTGTAGGTACTTGGAAGACAGACAAGACGGTCTCCATAAACAGAAAGTCAGGCAGTGTCCAGTGAGGACCTTATGCTTTTTTCCCTCTTTTTGATGTGCTAACTGTTACTTCTCATTTACCTTTTGTCTTTTAGCTCAAGGAGAAATAGAAGCCATAGTGGTGCCTGTGTGCTTAGCGTTCCTCTTGACAACTCTTCTGGGAGTCCTGTTCTGCTTTAATAAACGAGACCTGTAAGTGCCAGTTCTCACATTGGAGCTGCAGTTTGTTATGTAATAGTATTTAACTGCTTGAAGTTTACCGTTGAACTGACTGTGTACAGATGCATCACCGCCATGTGTCCCCACTTCTCAAAGCCTCCTGGCTCACTCCTAGCCTGCTCTCTCAGCCCCTGCCCCACAGGGACTAGCCCGCTTCCCTTGTAGCTTTGTCTTAGCTGGAATTTCCTGTGCTTGCAGTCTCTGTACCTCTCACATTTAGCTGCTTGTGAGCTCATTCATGCTATTGTATTGCTCAGGTGAGTTTTTTTCTTTTATGCAGCTGCAATACGGTCTGTAGTGTAGTATATAAGGGAGTTTAGAGGTTGCTAATTCTTGCCTATTGTTCACAATACTCTATGAATATCCACATTCCAAACTGCATGCATGCATGTTTTCATGGACCTCAGATAATCACTTTATGAGAGGCTGCTGGAGCCAGGCATGCACCTCCATGGCAGAGCTTTCATATCACACGTGCGAGGCTCTAGGTCCAGCTCCAGCACAACAAGGAGAGAGTAAAGAAACAGCCCCAACTTTTCTCAGTGCTGCCATCTTGCAGGCATCCCACTGTTACTGGCACTTGGTACCGAGGTGTTCCTGAAAGTGTGGGTGTGGCCAAGCACTCCTGTGTTTCATGGCCACCTTCCTGACCCCAGGGACTCTTCTCATGCATCGTCTTGCTCGTTAATGCTGTAGCTGGTGCAGTCTTTGTCCACTTTTAAATTGGGTTGTTTTGCAAATATTGAGTTGTAAATGTTCTTTTTGCTTGAGAACGAAAAATGTTTTCAAATGTTTGCAAATTTTGTTTCAGTTTGTGTGTTTTGTTTTTTCGGGGTTTTGTTTTTTTTTTTGTTTTTTTTTTTTTTTTTTTGCTTTTTAAACTATGACTTTGGGAAAGCAGAAGTTTTTAATTTTGCAGTGTCCTTTCCCAGGCTTTTTCCTCTGGTTCTTGCATTTTGTAACCTTTTTAAGAAATCTGTCTACCCCAGGGTCATCTGTTTTCTTCTAGAAGTTCACTGGTTTTAGCTCTATCATCTGTAATCCACTCTGAGTTAATTTGGGGCATGGTTTGGGTCAGGGTCAGGTTTCTCCCTCCCCATCTAGTTGTATGAATTTTGAAACAGCTCTTTTAAAGTAAATGTATTTGTTCCTGTGCCAAAAATCAGTTGTTTCTGTAAGTCCATATATACTTCTAGACTCTCATTTCTGTTCCCCCAAACTCTGTTTATTCTTTTTGAATTTTTATGTTTTGAGATTGGTTTTATATAACCCAGACCAGTCTTGATCTCCTGTTCGTGCTGTTTCTGCCTTCTGAGTGTTGGGTTTATAACTTGAGTGTGCCACCACTGCTACCTTGTCTTTCTGCTCCATAATGTCTTATCTTTTTTGGGAAAAAACAAGTTTATCATATTTTAC
Source organism: Neodon shergylaensis (assembly GCA_025134845.1). Classification (NCBI taxonomy): domain Eukaryota; kingdom Metazoa; phylum Chordata; class Mammalia; order Rodentia; family Cricetidae; genus Neodon; species Neodon shergylaensis. The sequence continues at coordinate 31,640,146 of JABTXL010006268.1, read as the reverse complement.
TTGATATTAGTAAGCCATTTTTATTTAATTCTCTGACTGAATACTTTTAATTGAAAGTTAAATGTCTTTGCATTTGTTTCTGATAGGACACATCACAACCTGTTATGATCTAAAGTTCTTAATTGACTTTATTAGAGGAATTGAATACTGATAATAAGCATTAGTATTGTTAACCATTTTCCATTAGGAATACAGTCTGTATGTGTTTTTACTAATATCTTTTTCTTGGTAACAAGTAATAATTTGTTTGACGTTAGGATAACAGATTATTTTTGTTGGTTTGGTACTTAAGATGCTTGGATGACAAAGGCTTCTCATTGTTTTATGGTTCTACAAATGCCCTTCTTCTTTTCTCTTCAGAATTAAAAAACATATCTGGCCAAATGTTCCAGATCCTTCAAAGAGTCATATTGCTCAGTGGTCACCTCACACACCTCCAAGGGTAAGATAATATCTTCTTATTGTTTATAGTATACAGGCTTATTTATTAGTGTATGTTTATAGAGTTTAACCAAAATATATTCAGACCTGGTAAAAATAGATTAGTTCTTTTTTTTTTTTTTTTTTTTTTTTTTTTTGGTTTTTCGAGACAGGGTTTCTCTGTGGCTTTGGAGCCTGTCCTGGAACTAGCTCTTGTAGACCAGGCTGGTCTCGAACTCACAGAGATCCGCCTACCTCTGCCTCCCGAGTGCTGGGATTAAAGGCGTGCGCCACCATCGCCCGGCCCTAGATTAGTTCTTAAACAGCAGTTGTCACACTGTAAATAATCTCTATCCATTCTAGCACATCGTTTGTCATAGGTCGTTTGTGCATTCCTCATGCTGTTCAGTATACACAACAAAGACTTTGTTGAAAATGGAAACTAAGAGCCTGTTACAGGGATCTGGGCTGGGTGTTAAGTGCTGGTAGCATCCTGCTGTCTTCACCCTGAGCAGATGAGTCCTGGGAACTGCACTAGACTCGTCACACACACCACCCCCTAGAGGGGCAGTCCTTCCTAGCCCTAGAAATCCTAAAACTTAATAAATCATACCTGTAAAATTTTATAGTTTACAAAACCTCACTTATTCAAGTTTGCATTTTTAATGTTTCCAAGGCATTTCTTTTGTCTATTTAATTCTAGACCTACTGTAAGTATGAAATATTCAATACTATTTATAGCCTATTTATAGTTTATAACAATATTAATTTGGAAACTGGAAATATGCACTGATTCAGACTTCTTTATTTCATTTATCTGCACTGCAGCTGGTTATAGAACTTGCTTAGATGGCTAAAACAGTTGGAATATGCCCAGAGTAATTGTTCATTTTTCTTTCTTTCCAGCACAATTTTAGCTCCAAAGATCATATGTATTCAGATGGCAATTTCACTGATGTGAGCATTGTGGAAATAGAAGCAAACAATAAAAAGCCTTGTCCAGATGATCTGAAGTCATTGGACCTATTCAAGAAGGAAAAAATAAGTACAGAAGGTCACAGCAGTGGCATTGGGGGATCTTCATGCATGTCGTCTTCCAGGCCCAGCATCTCTAGCAATGAGGAAAATGAGTCTTCTCAGAACACCGCGAGCACTGTCCAGTACTCCACTGTGGTGCACAGTGGCTACAGGCACCAGGTTCCCTCAGTGCAGGTCTTCTCCAGGTCCGAGTCCACCCAGCCCCTGTTAGACTCCGAGGAGCGGCCAGAGGACCTGCAGTTGGCAGATAATGTCGACAGCGGTGATGAGATTTTGCCCAGACAACAGTATTTCAAACAGAACTGCGGTCAGCCTGAGGCCAGCCCAGATATTTCACATTTTGAAAGGTCAAACCAAGCCTCGTCGGGCAGTGAGGAGGATTTTCTCAGACTGAAACAGCAGCGGGTTTCAGAGCACATCTCACAGCCCTGTGGGTCTGCGCAGCAGGGGCTGTTTCAGGAAGGCCCTGCAGATGCTCTTGGTGCAGGGACTGGGGGGCAGGTAGAGGGATTTGAATCAGCTGGAATGGAGACAGCAATGGATGACGAAATCCCTAAAAGCTACTTGCCACAGACTGTGAGACAAGGTGGTTACATGCCGCAGTGAAAGACTGGCTCCTGCCCAGCTTCAGTGGGACCTGTAAGGGAAAGCTAGAACACTGGCCGTGACTTCAGATGAAATAATCATCGTCCTCAAGGACAGAGTCACAACTGGGCCATCTCTATTCCAGGCTATCTGGGATTCTCCTTCAAGCACTACATGAACTGACTTTATCCTCTGAATAGCTGAAGGACTCTGTGCTGTTTCAGGATGTTTGCACTGAGATTTGTAAAGCTCTTTGTTTAGCTGCATAGAGAGTGGGGAATTCAAATAAGCCGCAGTGCCATGTGGCTGCGCTGCTCTAATGAGACTGACTAGCCGTCCAAACCGCAGGAACAAGGGTCTAGACCCTCCTCAGCCAGCAGTGCCATAGGGCCGCCTGTCCAGATTTTGTCATCTGGCCAAAGAGATGGTTAGGGCAGATTCATTTCTGGTTCCACCAATTAGAAAATACTGGCTTGCGCCCTGCTGTTTTTACCAATGTTACCAGTTGTTACTGAGGAAAAGGATGAACTTTTAAAATGAACTATGTAAAAGTACCCATTTTCTTAATATTACCCCAAACCTCACGAAAATCTGCTCATTGATGACTTCTTTCCAAGCCAGTTCCAGCAGCCCGGTAGACGGCACCTATAGGGCTGGCAATGAACACCATAAACTATCTCGAGCATTTAAATATCACTGTTTAAGTTGGGGACACTTTTCTGGACACAGACAAACACCAGGACAGATGGCTCCAACATTTGGTTGAGGAGACACTTTATACACTGTTTCTTCAGCTTAAAATAATTCCAGTTGACTCCACCTTGCTTTGTTTTCAAGGACAGCAAGGAGGCGTTCACTGAAAGGCAGCCTTCACCACGGCCACAGGCAGAATCCCAGAACACACACTGATCTCAGTGTCCGCCACAGCGGTAGAGGTCCTTGTATGGAACTGAAGGAGCCGCAGGGTCTTGTAAAGTTTACTGGGTGGGGATTGAACCCATGGCCTTGTACTTGCTGGATACTCACTCACTCTGCCACTGAGCTACCCACCCACACATCTCATTATGTTGTTTAGGCTCAAGTGATCCTCGTGTCCCAGCTTCCTGACTGTCTGGGACTTTGGGTGTGTGCAGGCACACCCAACAGAAGATGGTGTTGTTCATATCTGCCATTTCTGAGGTAGAGTTTTACATGCGGCTTGGGAGTATCTTAAACTTGGTCCTCCTGGCTGCTTTGTTATTGAACAATCCAGGTATCCGGGGCTTAGCACTAAAGCCATTAATGCGTTTGTGCCTAATTTTCCAGTGTGACATGGAGGCAGGGGCTTCTCCATTAGTGACTGATTACCACCAGGTGTGCTCACGGAAAAGTTTTAGAGTTTGAGAGCATGGGCACACTTTAATAGTTCATGGAGGTTACCAAACAAAAGGCTATGAAGAGTGAACTCATTAGGTTGGATGCAGATTTACCTTTTACTCTCAGAATGTTGTTTATATTAGACTTGCTGATATATATTACCATCTATATTTTTATAATAGCTGATACTTTTCTTATTTCCTTCACACGTATAACCGTCGTGAGACAGTAGACACTTCTGTTCTCATAATATTCAGTTGCCCACTTGGCAAAACCAACCTGATACTGGGAAAATGGCAGAACTTAAGGTAGATAATCAAAGTCAGGCTCAGAGAGGTCAGGTGGGGTCCAAGACCAGAATTCACACTACAGGGCAATGGCATCATCACCATTCAAGCTGGACATCAATGTCTGGTCTGGGGCAGGACTGAACTTTCTATGTATATATGCCAAGAAATGAACACTTGCTGTATTTTCCATTTTCTCACCGGAAGGTAGCCTAGTCATATTGCTATATTTGTGTTTAGCTGCAACCTTCCTCCGGTCTAGTAGTGGTGCTGTGAACATTGGAGTGTGAAGTCTACACGGGGGTTGGGGGTGATTATCCAACGTAAGTTCATGAGTGAGCATGAGAGATCATTGAAGGACGAGCCTCAATGAAGCAAGTTTGCATGTTGACTCCCAAACAGGAAATGTCCCAGTGAGCCAGTGCCCTCACCAACAGAGACGGTTGTGTGGCTACTGCATGAGAACTCATTCGGGAAATGTCTAATGGATCAGCTTTGCCCCGAGAGAGAACCAGTCATAAAACTCGATTTAAATGGAGACTTCACTACAGCATGTTTTAGAATAATCTGAGTGCATGTACCTTGTATTTTAGATAGGCAAAGAAACTAATCTGGCTTCTTTATGTAAAACCAGTCTAATAAAGCTAGTTGTGTAGTTACTGCTTGACTCTTTCATGTATAGAAGCGTAGTTGAAAATAAGGCACATTGGAAAACAGCCTCTCTTTTGGCCTCAACTAGTTCTTTGCTTCTAATGCAGTTACCTCCGAGAAAAAGCAGTCAACATAGGTTACACATCCTGCCATGGTCTCGTACAGGTTTAATGCTAAATCACTATTACAAAACTGTAGAATTTCAATCTTTAACCTACTCAAGCAAAAAAGTTAATGCTCTTAAAACCCCCAGTCGGTATTCGGGGACAGGGAAGCAGATGCAGGGAGAAAAGCTCAAACCCCACCTGGTTCTCGTTCGTTCAGTCTGCAGAATTCCGGGGTGCATGTTTGTCAGCTCATCTGGGGACCGTAGTTCTGTAGTGATGTTAAAGGTTAATGAAGTAGAAGTGTTTATTAAAGCTCATGATTAAAGCAGGACAGCCCGAGGACCTTCGGACATTAAATACCATTTTTAAAGCTCTCTCTTTTTTCTACCCACATAATTAGTAAAACTGTGGCATAAATCTAGACCTAATAATCATAGGAGTTTGCTAGAAGTTCGCTCTTTTTCATGTTACTGAGTTTGTTTTAAAAATAAGTTCTCTTTTTTTTTAACTTTATTTAACTTTATTTCATGTACATTGATATAACGATGTCAGATTCTCTGGAACTGGAGTTACAGACAGCTGCGAGTTGCCATGTGGGTGCTGGGAATTGAACCTGGGTCCTCTAGAAGAGCAGTCAGTGCTCTTAACCACTGAGCCATCTCACCAGCCCCTAAAAACAAGTTCTTTTTTTTTTTTTTTTGGTTTTTCGAGACAGGGTTTCTCTGTGGCTTTGGAACCTGTCCTGGAACTAGCTCTGTAGACCAGGCTGGTCTCGAACTCACAGAGATCCGCCTGCCTCTGCCTCTCGAGTGCTGGGATTAAAGGCGTGCGCCACCATCGCCCGGCCTAAAAACAAGTTCTTAACCCATCTCCTTTGTAAGGATTTTAGGGAAATGTGTGAAATCAATAAGCTGCAGAAACTGTAAAGGTCAGCTATTAACAACAACCCCTTAGGCTAACTCTCTACTGCAGGTGTTAACGATTATTTGACCTGGATAAGATTACTTTTAAAATGTGTCTTTCTATAAATTGGAAAACACACAGCCATCAAATGGCAAACTGTTTAGGGCTAGCGTAAAATGGGGCACTGCAGACTTCAAAGGTGTAAAACAGCAGACCCACCCCTGGCCAATCTGGGGCTGGGCACCATTTTCAAGTTATTCATAAACAGTTCATATGTCAAGACAGAATTTTATCCAGCTAGATGTGCGATCTCTTGGCTTCGTGGTTTGTTTTTTCTGTCACGTGTTGATGGGGGTTTGCTCACTGCATCCAAGATACAAAGACAGTTCCAGGTGAACCGCCTTACTCATTTATCTTACACTTTTACAGGACTTCTTGCCCCCAGCCCCCTGTAAGCCCCACACACTGGTTAGGTTTTTATTAACCAGTTGTCAGTACTGTTGATGGGTCGGAATGAGAAGGCACTAGGCTGGTTCCGTAGAGGTGGTCGAGTAATGACAGGTACAAATGCTGTTCATGAATAGTGCCGTGTGCCGTGTCAGAAACAGGGATGCTACAGAGGTGAGGATTTGAAGACCGTAGCAGTCATGTTTGTGTGGAATATACTTGGGAAGCAAGTGCACTTGGCCCGCCCAGTGCGGCAGTAGGCCTGAGGTACGGCTCCTTTTCATGGCTTTGCTCTTAGCTGTGCTTCATTTGAGCACAGGTTTGCCTACTGTTTAGCACCTGCCGTCACCCGTGTAGCTTCTTTTGGAAAGCTCGTGCGTGTTATTAGCTCTAGTGAGTTGCAGGTGCCGAGCGTAGCCAAGGCTGCCAATTTTATGTTGACTTTACCATCAGTGTCTCGCTACATCAGCTCTAATCCTTTAAGTTTAAGAAAGAAATTGTTGGATTTTCTGTGCGTGGTCACCACTATCTGTCGTGCATAATGTTTTGGTATTCGTTAATTTGGTGTTTGTTAATATGGGTCTTGGTATAGATGGTGTTATATGGCTTTTTAATGCTATTTTGGCATAATGGAATAGGAGTTAGAATAAGCTGATACACCGTGTTGGCCTCAATAACAGAAGACATGACAGTTACAGTTTTCAGATTTACTCCACAAATTCTGGAATTCCAACATCTTCCCTCCCAACGCATGGTCCCCTAATGCATTTATTGGCTCAGGAACCAAATATAGGGGTGCTGCGCCGGCCGGTTCATGATGCTGCAATCTCCACTTTTGCCTCTAGAAACACAGTGGATCAAATCCTACAAACTAGCCAAGGAGTAAGTAGACTTCACTCCTAATCTATATTGAAAATTATACAAAAACCTTCACTTTGGAGTATTTGTTTAAATCCCATATTCACTACAGGTCCTAGAGACACAGCCTGCCTTCTAATGTGCTGTCTATGGGTAGAAGTCCTTCCTGCTTTCCAAAGGGTCATTGTATTCCTAAAGGGAAATGCTTGTCTTACCTGTCTATTGGTTTGATTTTTCTTAGAGGAATATATACAAATCCTTCCACCAACTACATGTGTGCTCTTCCACGCAGAGGGCTCGGGATGGGTGTAAGCATTTAGGCTGGGCTTCCTGTCTCCGCAGGAGAGCGGGAAATCGTCTAGTTCTCCAAGTGATTGACTCTAAGGAGGGCACCCCAGTATTTGAGGGATAGATAGACCAAAGGGGATAAAGCCGGAGATTGGGAGCCATTGGGTGAAGTCTGAAGTGGGCCGAGAGCAACAAGAAAGGGGACAGCAAAGACAACATGCAGTGTGACTGACAGACCAAGGGTCCTGGAAAAAAGGAAAGGCAACCACTGGGCAAACAAGATGCACCCCATTTCTGGAGCTCTGAATACATCTAAACAGCTCTCTCATGGCTGGTAAGGAGGCCCCAGGCTCTGGGTCCAGGAAATCCAGCATCCTCCCCAGGGCAGCACCCAGGGAGATCTTGGCGTCAGGGGCCCATGCCAGGCCCAACAAGGCTGTCTATAAGAGCTCAAGAGAAAAGCCGACAGCGAAGACCACAGTATGCAGCCTGGGCGGGGTGTCTTCACTCAACCACACTGGGAAACAGGAGCTGGGAAACAGTCTGCATCCTTTCAGGGAAATTACAATTACACACCCAAGAGGGGACAAGAAAATGTATTCCTAGTAACAACTGGTCCACACCCTCCTGAGTTCAACCCTTTCTAGTCAGAGACCCATCCTGAAGTGAAAGAAAGAAAGAAAGAAAGAAAGAAAGAAAGAAAGAAAGAAAGAAAGAA
>JABTXL010006268.1:31608128-31632478 GCA_025134845.1 Neodon shergylaensis | reverse complement strand
GAAAGAAAGAAAGAAAGAAAGAAAGAAAGAAAGAAAGAAAGAAAGAAGGAAAAAAAAGGCGCAAAGCCATACTTAGGAAAAGTTGGGGCTTTGGAGGACTTGGTGCAGCCTCTTAGACACTCTTCCTTGGGGTGACAACAAGAACCACCACCGTTGTTCACAGAACACCCGGTGCATGCCAGACCCCACACAGTCCGGTCAGCACTGGATTAAATCTCAGACACGAGGGTGATGCTCTTTTCCCCCTCTACAGGTTACAACAAACTGGGCTTGGGAAGTTATCAAGCCACGGGTGAGGAGGCAGCAACTTTGAGACTCAAAAATGGGTGAAATCACAACCCTCTTGCTCCAAATAACTGTGTTCTGCCTTAAACACTGGGGAGCACCTGTCCAGAACCGGGACCAGGACTGGTAAAAATAACCTCTGAGAAGGCACTGTGTGGTGCGCTCAGCTGAGTCTGGCAGGCCTGCCCAGCGCTCTTGTTCAGCTTCTCTAGAGCAGGGTTGCGATGCCGACTGGCGCTGACCGTCCCATGGGGGTGGTCTCAGCAGTGGCTGAACAATTGGCAGTGTGAACATCCATCCCATCGCCTAGGTGGACATGCTCAGAGGAGCATCGCTCACCCTCAGGGTCTTCCATGGGTAGGGCAGGAGCTTCCCCTGTTCAGGGGTCTCCCCATCCTATCAGGTTTCTCTTGGTTCCTTACCATTTCCACCTGGGAAGTGGGTCCTTAAGTCACCGCACCTGGATGTGTCTCTTTTATGTCTGGGGAACTTTGATACCTCCCGTGTCTGTCCTCACTTCTGTACAAAAGTAACATTCTGATTTGTGACAGTCCTCTGCGGAGTCACAGTGGCCAGGTGAGCGGGCGGGGGGGGGGGCGGCAGGAGATGGTTAGTTGTGGAATTGTCCAAAGTGACAGACTCATTGAACCCCAGTTCACCAGACTTCCTGGGCTCGTGGGAGTGCCTGCTTTCATGTCACTTTTAACACCTAGCAGGCCACTGGCTCCATTTGGAAAACTGGCCAGATCCTGTCAGCCTAGATGCTCCCTTCCTGCTTCTACACCTGAGGTAGCCTTAGCTGACCCATGCCTTCCGCCTGGAACTACCTGCCTCCAGGGAAGAGCAATCTCACCTTTGTGTCATGGGCCATGTCTAAGTGACAGTGGTCCCCAAAGTGATTCCTGGGTAAACGTTAGTTGGGTGTGTCCATTTTAACACACAGCATCCATCTGTACATCTGGCATGAGGGAGATCTAAGGCTGTTGAGTTCTTCAGGAACCTACAAAGCAATATACTTAACCTAAATAGAGAGCTATTGCCAGCAAGCCAAGAAAAAAAATTGTGAAATTGAAATAAAAGAATATCTCATTAAATGTGTAATAAAACATGTCAGCATCATTCTCTTGGAATTTATGAAACTGTTATTCATTTGTAGAACACAAATGTGGCTAGAATTGATGCCTATTTTAATTGGCAGGACTCCTGAGCCAGTTTGGTGGTATAGTATATATATAATCACAGGCTGTGGGACACGAACATCAGAGGATAGCAAGAACTCACCATGGCGAGTTCAGCAGCATATTATCTCCAAAAAAAAAAAATGTTAAAGTGATTCCTAAGAAGTCATAAATACTTCCAACCCTTCCTAGTTAGAGACCCACCCAATACTTTCAAAAGAAATGACACATTAGAACCTTTAACAAGTGTTATCTGTCTTTCTTGGTTAGAACTTGGATGGTCCTAGTTATGATATTAGAAGATGTAATACATTTTTTTTAATACACTAAAGTTCTGAGAATATTGCAAGTAGGAACAATTTCTTACAAATAGTTAAAGTGGTAGGATCATCACTATCACTTCAGATGAATTTTATTTACATTAAAAAAAACAGCTCATAAAATCAAAGGTAAAATGGAAAATTGATCTCAGTAATTTTACAAGAAGATCCATGTTTTAAAACATAACATATATTTGCTCTTTTTATTAATACATGTTGTTCATTGACTTTTTTTAAAAAAAAAGTTATAGCCAAAAGATACATAGTTAACATGAAGTGAGTTAAGTGTTTCATTTTTTCGAGACAGGGTCTATCTTCAAAGCCCTGGCTGTCCTGGAACTCACTACGCAGACCAGGCTCACCTCAAACTCACAGAGACCTCCCTACCTCTGCCTCCTAAGTGCTGGGATTAAAGGCGTGACTCACCAAGCCCAGTGAACTCAGAATTTTGGTAGTATGTGGACCCCTGGGGTGCAGGACAGCTCTCCCACCTTTAAAACATACTAACCCAGATCCACCCACTTTCACTAATCAGCAGGCTGTAACTCAATCACTCAAAACCCTGATGGACAGGCCAGCAGCCAATCAGAATTCACTGCATTCTCCAGTGGGTTATAGAAGGGTCATTCATGGGACCTCTGAGAAGACTGTTGCGCTCTCAAAAGAGGACAACGATAGACGCTGCCGGCATACCGATGACTTTTCCTGTTGTTATCCATCGAGGGTGGCTTCCTTGTGCTACTGTGCCCCTACGGAGAAAGGTCATCTTAGGGGACGAGACAAGGCAAACCTTCAACTCGGGGCCCCAAGTTCACTGTCTCGCTGGTGAGAACAAGTTAAAATGGGTGTCGGTCCCACAGTGAAGCAATCTTCCCGCTGTGAGGAAGGCACGCCGTGTCTCTGAGACTGACTCTCTATGACATGACTACATGTTTTATGAACTTTCCTAGGGAGTCTATTTATAGTCACCCCAAAGAGAGAGGGCAATGAGAGATCAAAGAAACGATCCCACCCCAGTCCTGTGTGATGAACTGATGGGTTTGTGACTCACAGCAGCATGGGGAGAAGTTCCTTACAGAAGCACAGGCAGCTTTCGTACAGGCAGCAGCAACACCGCCAGTTCCCTCCCTTCTCAGCAGTTGTGAGGGTCTCTTGTGGGTAACCCCAGCGCTCTGATTGCAAGAGCGCCACAGCTCCCACAGAGCTTCACCTTCCCTGCCCCCTGGGGCCTACCATTTCCCCAGCCAAGGTTTTTGCCTAGGCTGACAGTACCAAAAGTGGTACCTCTTGAGGGTGGGTTTAAATTTAATCTGAAAGTGGCTAGTTGCACCCATGCTAGTCACGCCCTAATTATAGCTATGGCCACATTTTCCTGGCATGCTGACAGAGTACCATACTTCAGGTAGGACCATCGGCAGCCATTGCCCTCCAGAAGCCTGCAGCTCATCTTCCATCACTGCTAATGGCAGCCAGGGTGTGTGTTGTGGTGGGGGTGCGGCCCGAAAGGTTCGGGGCTGATGCCACAGGCCTGTCTCTCCATTGGTTACACCTAACCGAAACAAGGACCCCAAGCAGAACGAACAATCTCTACCTCAAAACGCTTCTCTTCAGTGAGAAATGAACACACTTGCCCACCCCTGAGTCACGCTTCGTCCTTTATACCGCTCTATCTCCGCATCCATCCGGCGCCCACTGTTCTTGATGCTCCAGAAGCCAATGCATACTTGGCCCCGGATCCACCCAAGTCCAAATATTCTGTACCTCGTAAGAGACCAACAGGTCCGCAATGCAGTATGAGGTGGTCACCAGTCACCCTGCCTGGTCTTCACCTGTAGGCAGCCTTGGCCATCCTCTAGAGAAGCTACTAGAACCATTCCAAGCCCATGAGGTCTCCCTTCCTCCAAAACAGTGGAACCCCTCCCACCCTTCGATGGCCTGTGTAGCCGTAGCTGTCAATCCTGCAGGAACACAGAATCACTTTTGTGACTTTTACCCTGGGGACTCCAGCTTGACACAAATCTTGCCATGTGTGCCTCCGAGTGACCCTGACAGGCTCCCGCTCCCGTATTACCATTTATCATTCCCCATTGGTTGTTCTAGCACAGTGCTTCTCAACCTTCCTAACGCTGCGACCCTTTAAGACAGTTCCTCATGCTGCGGTGCCCTCCGACCATAAAATAATTTTCATCGCAATTCCATAACTGTAGTTTTGCTACTGGTATGAATCATGATGTAAATAAATATCAGATACGCGGGATAGCTGCTGTGTGACTGACTCCTGTGATAGGGTCGTGACCTCGCGACCCACAGGCTGAGAACTGCTGCAAGCACTTCCTAAGCTTGCTGTTTGCCTGCTACTCTAAGTCACTCCGGACCCTCCAACACTTGTAAAACTCATGAACCGCCATGGGGTAAGCCAAGCCACAAAGCCTACACCATTTCTGAGATCAGCTATTAACTTCGCTACGGGTGTAGCCACTGGTTGTGTGCATCCGAGGGTGTGGGACTTTAGTGCCCAAACACCAGTGTCCTAGGCATAGGAGAAGGTGTGAGCTTACCTATCGATTCGGTCCCCTCTGATCCTGACCCCTCCCCAGTTCCACAGAGGCACAGACTTAGACCTACAAAAGCTGGGTGTGAGGTAGCCGCAGCTCTGGGCTTTTTGCTAGCTTGTGGCTGATGACCGCCCTCAGGAGATGCAGCCCCCACAGAGAGAGGAAAGAAAAGAAGTTGGCCAGGGGAGTAGAAGGGGGGGGCTACCGAGGAAGGCTTTGTGACTTGCTTTATAAAAAGTGTAGATAATTCTTTGTCATTGAGCCCATAATTAAATAGTAGTATGGCCTGGGATTGTAATGACCAAAGAGTGTAAATGTCCCCAGGGCTCTCCCAACTCTCACTTCCTTCCCTCTGTCCCTTTCTGAGGTCTGGTCCCAAACTTACATACTGCACTCTGCATTAAACATGCACCAGCTGCTGGGCCCACAAGTCTGCCTTTCTTCCCACACATCAAGTTAGCCACGTCTTGCCTGACGTTAAGCATCCATAGTGCTATGTGGCAACGGGCCTCATACCATAGATCTTGCTCAAGGGACTGTCCTGGGCTCATCCCCTCAGTTTTCCCAGCCAAGACCTTCAGGGGGTTCCAGAAAACACTCGTGAGGCATGCATTCCTGTCTTCTAGTTCGTGTAGAAGTTTTTTGTATTGGGTTTTGTTGTCGTTGCTGTTTCTGGTTTTAATTTGGATTGGGGAGGATGCTGAGGCTCTCTATTCTAGAAAAGGGGAGAAAAATATCGTAGGCGTGAGAGCAATTGCCTTTGGGTGGAGCCTGCTGCCTGATTAAAGGATAAAATGATGTTCCCTGGAGCTAGCCCATAAGATGCCCTGACTCCATCAGCTAGGAGGCTGTTGCCAGGCTTGTGCAGAAACCAACAGCCAGCAAGTTGTCATTTTTCCTGGAACTTTTATTGATTTCCTGGAGGGCAGCACAGCCTGGTGGGTAAACATATCTGGGGAGGGGGGAGGGGCTGAGCAGACCCCTTAGTACATGTGGATAACACACTAAAAATGGACAACCTAGTGTCTAAGTAAACTGTTGGTTGTGGAAAAGCCAGCTACACTACTCTGGGTGTGCTCGGCCTCACTGCTGTGGGTGCGCTCCAGCCTCACTGCTGCGGGTAGGCTCCGGCCGCACTACTGTGGGTGTGCTCTTTAGAGCTGCTGTGAGGCACAGAGACCAGGGATATCCCCATGTCTAGCTGTGGTTGTTGGGTTGGCTGGTTGGATAGCTGCACAGATGGATGGATGGACAGACAGACATACAGACAGATGGATCGGTGGACGGTTGGATCATCGGTTGGTTTTTGTTGTTTTGAGATAGGGTCCACGACATGCTCTAGGCTGGCTTCCAATGTTCCTTTCCTACCTGTCTCCGTGTACTATGCTGGGATTACTGGTGTACACGGCCACACCCGACCCACTTCCGGTCTCAGCCCTCCTAGGGCTCTGAACATTTCGTTAGTTGCTGTGCACCTGTGCGTCCCGTGGGCCGTCTGGGATTCTGAACTGAGACAGAAGTGCTTAGCCTCGCCCTTCCCGTGCCCCTCCACACCCCTTTATTTCTTGGAACCTGCCTGCAGATGGTGATTCGCACGTGTTTGCTCTGTGCCCCGCCCCCCTCCCCCAAAGAAAGACTTGCTATCTCTGCAAAGCCGAATGGCAGAAGTGCAGCTGGGCCCGTGGCCTGATGGGAGCTAGGGAGTGTCAGAGGCCCAGTTCTAGGTGTGGGGTTTCTAGGCAGGGTGTCAACAATAAGATGAATTCCAAGCCTCAAACTGCCTGCAGCCCCACCAGGTTGAGAGAGGCATGACTGCGGGAAAGCAGAGGAACACAGCCCTGACGACTTAGTAGAGGGAGGAAGAGACCACAGCCACAGGAGGAGTGTCAAGGACCAGCCTCGACTGGATGCACAAGTTCCAGCGTAGCAGAATGAAGATTAGAATTATTAAAAGTGAACAGAGATAAGAGAGAAATAAGAGACAGAATACAGAACAGCATTGGAAGGGAAATTCAGTGAACACAGAGCTGCCCCTTTATTTTCCACATCTTTTTATACCCCACTCCAAAATGGGAGGGGGAGCAACAGACTTCATTAAAGAGCATCTCTGGCCTTTGGTCAAGATGGAGCTGATACACCTCTGCACTCAAAATACTACTTAGCCACTCGAGGTCAGGACCTCCTGTTTTGTAGCCACTTGTCAACAACTTCGAAAGAGCAAAACAAGCTCGCACTCTCTGACCTCTGGTAAAGGTGGAACCGCCTCACATCTGTGGGCCCTGGCAGAGGAGGGCACATTCTAGGAGCTAGGAAGGGTCAGCATGCTTCTCCGGAACATGGCGCAGCTTTGACTTGGGCCCAGAGAGACCCGGTTGGATAATTATGTTTGCTTAATTAAATTGATGATGATGATGATGATGTGCAATAGTAATGAAGGGGCTCAGCTGACAGGAGACTTCGTGGAAGACGGGATTCCTGGGAGGAAAAACAGAGACGTGGCGACCTGGAGAGTCCTGGTCACCTGGGGTTCATCCCTCCACCGCCTCACGCCCTGATCTCTGTTAACTGTGGGCTGCCCTTGCCCTCTACAATCATAGCTGTCTTTCAGTGTAGACAAGACTGGCTTCAAACCTGCAGCAATCCTCCTGCTGCTGCCTCCCCCTCTGCACTATCACACCTGGCCAGGTTAACGGATTACAGAATGAAGGAGGTGAAACCTTAGAAGTATAGAAAATTACAAAGGCGGTCTTATGGCTTTATTACGCGGATGGTCAAATACAAACATGTTGACAATGAAGTACCTGGAATGTTTCCCCCCCGTAGCAGTCCATGTGTCTTCCTCCCCACTCCGTGTCACAGAGTCATACATTACCCAGACACATAATAAATCTGTGGAGAAGCAGACATGCCCAACCTCCAGGGATGCAGAATGATTTCTGCTGCAATCATCGGACTCTGTAACTTTTCTGGTTTGCGTATTTTTATTTTATTTTCATTTCAAGTCTAGGCCTCAAGACAGTTCTCTCCCATCTTGCCTCATTCATAACAGTTGAGAAGGATAAAAGAGCCCATGTCTATGAGTGAAGTTGGCAGTGTATGTATCCCACCTTCTCTGAAGAGCCCTGGAAGCCCCTGCTGGCTCAGCTTTTGTTCCTCCTGAGTCCTCCCTCTAGACCCTTGTGGCAGCTCGGGGCAGGTCCATTGCCCAGGACTCTGCACACAGAACTCAATACAGAGGGGCAGTTGTGACCTCTGGGCTCCTGCACCATGGGCTGGCGCTGTTTGTGCTCGTGTAAAAACTCTCCACTGACCCCAGTGTGCAGAGGGAATGAGGACCTGTGGTGTCCTCTCTAGGCTCCATTCTCCCAGACCCCCACAATAAGAGGGCAAGACACCAACACCACATAACTGATTATAGATAGGCCTTATTGTTATGGCTTAGATAAAACACTGCAGTTCCCCGAGGGATGCAGCAGCAGGCCACGAGGGCCAGCAGGTCCCAGGCAGGGAGCCACTGGCCGGTGAGAGACAGAGACAATAGATAGATACGCCATGCAGAGAAAGTGGGTATTTATTTAGTGGGTTATGGAGGGGAAAGGGAAAAGGGGGAAGGGAGAAGAGCAAAGAGAGGCAGAGAAAGAAAGAGAAGCAGGAGGGGGAGTGGAGGAGGAGAGGAGAAGAGAAGCTACCTCTTTGGGAGAGACAAGCTGGATGGAGAGAAGATCCCCTTGCCTAGGAGGAGGGTGGGGGAGGGAATGGGCGGGGCTTGTCTCTTAAAGGGACAGGATAGACCATTACACTTATCATAGTTAACGTTCTCAAAAAACAATTAACAAAAGCAAAATCAAGCTCACAGCAGTGAAAGAGCAGGCTGTCAATGGAAAAGTACCAACTACCCCTCAGGCATCTCTGGTAACACCAAAAATCACTGTAGCCTTAAGAGGTCGTATCAGGCAAGATGCGATCATAAAACCTTCAGCAAATTCAACTTTGTAAGCAGCTCCAAGTAGACAGGACAAAAGTAAGAAAAGTTACCCTGAACAAAGATGTTTATTGTAGTCACTCCCTGTACTAAAAAGATGTTGAGCACAACAGTGTTGACTAAGGACTGTCTCAGAAGCCACAGCGTGCAAACACAGGGACGTTAGGGCGGCTGCTCCGAGCAGTCCATCTCAGCTTTGCTGGCATCTGGAGAGCAGTTCCTTAGCCACGAGGATGAGGCTGGCCGTGCCCTGTAGGCGAGATTTCAGCCCTGCTGGCTGCTGCCCACTAGATGCCAGTAGCACCCATCCCAGCCATGGCAGTCAAAGCATCTCCAGGCATGGCTCCTCTGACGTTGTAGGCAGGAGGCAAACTCACCCTGATTGAGAACAACCACTATAAACGACAAACAGATGACAAATAGATGCCAGCTTCCACAGGGCTGGGTAGAAGACAGGAAGTGATAAGGGCTGGGCCCCCAGTGTGTGCCCTTCTACAGGAGGCAGGTACTCAACTAGAAAACCAGAAAGATATCCTGGTTTTGTTGTGGGTTGTGTGCCTACATATGTGTATGATGTGTGCCCATGCATGTGCCTAGAGGTCAGAGAGGGAGGCTGGGTGTCTTCCTTCATCACTCTCTGTCTTGTTCCCTTGAGACAGGGTCTGTCAATGAGGAGCCAGGCTGGAGGCTAGCACACACAGGAACGCTTCTGTCTCCACCCTGCAGCCCTGATATTATAAACATCCATGGTGACACCTATATTTTTATGTGGGTCCTGGGGATTTGTGCTCAGGTACTCACACTTGTTTGACAAACACAATTGTCAGCTAAGCCACCTCCCAGTCCCTTGATTTTTTTCTTTTTCCTTTTTAATTTAGCAGCTAGTTCAGAGTTAATGATGTCTGAGCCCTACACAGGAGCAGAAGTCCCCAGAGCTTTGTCAAAGGGGCAAATGGGAAACACCACAGGCTCTGCCGTCCTAAGTCTCTGCCAGTTACTAAAGTTGCTTTTGGGCAGAAAGGGGAGCAGCCACAGATAATAGGTAAATGAGGCGTGGTTAGCCCCTCCTCCAGTAAGCTTCATTTGCAAGCCCTGAAATTTTAATTTCAGGTTAGAACGTTAGGCATTTCCTTTGGATGGTCTGCTCTTGGGTGGTGCTCAGGTAATCTCAGTTTGTGGTTCTTCCTGCAACCGGGTATTGTTTCAGGGTTAACTACTGAGCCGCAGGCCTCCATTAAACTTAAGGATGGCTGAGTCCTACACTGGCAGGTGATAATGGTTGGAAGTAAAGAACTTCCTTTGGGTGGTCTGTTTCTATTTAGCTTATCATGGCTGGCTCCTACATTGGCTGGCTCATCCTTTTTCTTTGACAGAAAAGAGAGAAAACACAGATGGCCTTCTTTACCCAGGGAGGCAACCCCCTGGATGCTAAGAGTGGACGACTATGGTGAGTAAATTCAGGAGAGTAATCCATCATGGCCTCGGAGCCTGCATCCTGTGATTCCACCTGGAGAATACAGTGTGTAAAGAAAACCAACTGTCCCTCGAGCTGGCTCTGCTGGGACCACCCCAAAGCCCACCTGGGACAACACAGGGCCTTCAACAACCCTACCCACCAAGGGCAACGAAGGTAAATCTGGGGTGTGGCACAAGGAGGCCGAGAGGGAGAGAAAGAACTGAAAAGAAGTGGAGAGAGCACCTGAAAAGAGGGGAAGGCAGACCCAAGGCAAACCAGGGAGGCTGAAATGAAACAGAAGGGGGCAGGACAGCTGGTGCAAAAGACAACCCAGGATGCTGCTGGCATTTGTGATGCCAGGGTAGCAGAGGTAGGCAGAGGGCAGTGTGTGTGTGTGTGTGTGCGTGCACACATGTGTGTTCTCTCCACCTTTCTTTTTCTCTCTCTCCACTGTTTGTGGGCTTAAGATTCAAAAGCATCATCATGCCTTTTTTTTCCCATGACCCTCTTGAGACTCCGCCAGCTCCACTAACCTCCCACGATCCCCAGCTAGAGGCTGAAGGGTCAGAGAGAAGAGGTATAGGAGTGTCCTTGATTATCCCTCCCCAGGTCAAGCTGGAAGGCTGAGTTGAGCCTCCCCAGCCAGGGATTTCTGGGGGGAGAGGTTCTGAGGAGCTGTGCAGAGCTACACAGCAGGAAGGGAACACAAGAGTTCAGGGTGGCCTAGGATCAAATGGCCCTTTGGTTAAATCACTTCCCAGGCTTGAGGGCAAGACAAGGGATAGGAGGGTGATCTCCAAAGTGAGAGTTGGGTCCCCTCGGGTCCCTCCCTGGTTCCCTGACCTATAAACCTTCACTAGGGACAAAGGGCGGGGCTGGGGAAGACTATAGCCACTGAGACACACTTTTTAAATGGCCCATGGAGGGAGGGAGGCTTTGGGAAGCAGCCTCAGCTTCCTGTGCCCACAGTAAGATTGCAGCCAAGTGACTGATGACCCAAAAGGACAAATGCGTGAATCCACTGATCAAACCATGTCTGGACAAACGCACGACTCTAGAAGACTTCAAATGCAGGCCTGCAGATGCCAGCCTCTCGAACATCCTCAGAATCCGTCCCAGGGAGGACCGGGGAGGTCAAGTCTTGACAGCAACATTGGTCTGTCATTATCTCGAAATGTCAGGGTCTTAGGCTAGAGATGAATTCTACTGAGAGGAAAGGAAGGCAATGCATTTGCACAACTGAATGGTGGCTTGTGAAATGTACGTCTGTAACCCAAGCACCGCCTGCTCAAACTCTCCTAGCTTTCCTGTCTGCACATCACCTCCTGTCACTCAGCCACCATCCTGCCCACTGTGAGCTCATCAGGTTCCCAGGGACCGGCCCACCACTGTGCACAGCTGCACAGTTCCCCAGGCCCAAGCAAATAAACCCCCGATTCCCTCTGGTCACGAGCTCTGTGTTTGGCTATAGCAAAGGGGCAGAGGGCTCAGGACACAGCAGTAAAGTTGCTGAGCGCTGTGGGCTCCCAGGCCCTGATTGTGTGTGGCTGGGAGAGACCTTTTCCGGTCTGCTCAGTAAGCATTCCTGGGCTCCACACCAGTGTGAGGGGCAGTGTCTCTGAACAACAGCCACTACTACCAGATATGGCGCAAGCCGGAAGAGCAGCGCAAGCTGAGAAATAGCCAACAGTGCAGGCATACCTGCTGCCTAGCCCACGGTCCAGGCCAGTGTCTTTCTGGAGCATCTCCCATTTCCTGATTTACCAGCAGTCAGTGTGTAATAAACTTGGGGCGGATAGGATGTGGAGAGCACTTGCCTAACATAAACAAGACCCCAGTGGGTTCAACCCCGAGTGTTGCAAAAATAAAAAACTAAATATAAATTGGTGGTGAAGAGTCCCAGGAAGGGCATGAGGAAGACCCTTGAAATGGAGCAAGGGCTGAGGAGCCTGGCAAACCATTAGGAAGCCATTCCACTTCCTGGCCTCTGCACCAAAGAGAGAAATCTTGTTCAGAGACAGGGTGAGGAAGGGTAGAGATCAGGTTCCCACAGGAATCGAGTACCAACCAAACAACCATCCTGGAGCCCTGAGGGCAGCTTCAGCAATAGCCGGGGTAACTTCGTCCTTTAGGATCTGAAACTAGGTCCTTCTCTTGAAGTCATCATCTCAAAGGGGCTGGGTGAGAGTACTTGGAAGAAAGTGACTTGATTTTCCTTGTAAAGCACTTCCTTCTTCCTAGAACAAGTTGACATCTGTGTCACCATGTTCCAAGAGACTTAGCAGCAAAATGATTGCGGAGGGACCAAAGAAGACTTCTGGAAGTCTCGGTGTCTTTGCTAGGGAAGGGATCCACGCAGTCTGTGAGTGCTCACTCCACAGCGGCGCTTAGATTTCTCTCTTGGTGTGCTCTGGGATATTTCCATGCACAAGAAACTCCCTGGTGGTCACTGAATTTTTCAGATACGGATTCGGAGGTCGCTCCTCACTGAGAGGCTCTGGCCCTGGACTCTGACCGGAAGACAGAAGTTGCTCATTGAATTCTGTGTATGTCTCTTCTGTCGTTCCCAAACCCTGGTTATGGGTGTCTCCAGGAATAACCTCGGTTGCAGGGGGCCTCTTAAAGCTTCCCCCCGGGGGACAGTCAGGCCTCGATGGAGAGGTCACATACTCATTCACCTCTCCTCCCAGAATGCTCTCCTGACCTTTCCTAGCTTCCTCTGTGGAAAGGACTTCCAGAAAGTTTTCGAAGTTTACCACCAACTTGTCAATGAGGTCAATGGGGATAGAGCATGGTTTTAGGATCCTGTCTTCTGTGCTCCCAGGGTTGTCAGACTCCTTCGGACTGGACTTCCTCTACAGAAAGAAAAGGGGGCAGACACCCCGGGAGTCATGTGAGGAGTACAAATGGCAGAGCTGAATCATTAGATTTGGGACACAGACTTCCTGCCCCCATGTACAGCCCCCCACATCTCTCACTGGTCCAGATGGTGACCAGCCACTTCCTCAGGAGCTGAGGAGCAGCACCCCAGGGCCCATACTCCCTCTAGAGAGTTCAAGTCTATCTTCCACAGCATATCTGCAAAGCTCCAGGTGAGATGAGAACCCTTAGGGGAAAACCATAGAGGTAGACACCACCAGGAAATCTAATGCCACCTGACAACAGGGCAGGGCTCTGCCATCTTTGTCCTGCTGGCCCGTGCCTGGCAGGCAGTTGAGAATTAGCCAGTGCATACTGTAGAGACCTGACCTGCACACTCTGCAGAGTACATTTCATTGACTTAATAAACAGGAGAACAAAGAGGCCAACATAGAACACAAGAAAAGGAGGGAAAAGAAACAGTTCATTACAAAAATGCCCCTTTAGAAAAATAAATTCTGAGTTGAAAAAAAAAAGACTAACATTTTAAATTCTTGCATCAAGGAAAACCTATGAAAGGGCATTCACTAATAAGGATTTAAGAGCTATGGTTCACTGAGCTGATTTACTCTTAAGGGGGAAATCATAACTTAGGCATTTTTTAAGTTTCATATTTTGAAACATACTTAAAAGGAGGATTTCTATTTGGAAAAATATATCAGGAAACGCTACTGCCAATTAAATAATTTTTGACTCTAACTCTCTCCATCGGAAAGATGCCCTTGGGTTACCACTTTCCCCAGCACCCTGTGTCTCTGAATGGCCTCCAGATTAATTTGCTCTTGAATGACCACAGAATTGACAGTCAGGCTCTCATGCTCCCCATCACAGAGCCAAGTCTGTTAAACCTTCAGGATTGGTTTTATGTTGGGAACACCTCAGGCCCTGGCGATGCTCTTTCCTCTAGCCCCGAGGGCAGGGCAAAAGTCACGGCTGTAAGGCTGATTCCAGCTTCCCTTTCAGCTGTTTCTTGGGCCTTTCAGACTTCAGTTCTTTCTCGATGAACCCTGAGGAAAGCCTCTCCCATGCCCATCCACCTGCTCCACCTCCCCTAGCCAGCCTACAGTTTCCTAGACAAAACCCAGCAGCGTGTACCTTGAAATCATCTCCGATCCATGTGGCTAAACTACTGTCAGCAGGGTTGGGAACATCAGGACAACACAGACGAGTCAACCGGCTATTAAAAGATGAGATTTTAGAAGAGGAGGTAAGCTCGAGGCATGGTCCATGTGTAGTGCGTGGCTGAGCTAAGGGCAAGGCTTTCTAAAGGCAACTGTGTGACTCTGTTCAAGAAGAGCATTGTTATTTGAATTAGAATGTCCCCCACAGACCCATATGTTCGAATAGCTGGACCGCAGTTGGTAGAACTGTGACCTTGTAAGAGGAGGTGTGTCACTGGGGGCAGGCCTTGAGGTTTCAGAAGCCCACCCATCTCTGTCTCATATGGCTGTGTCTCGAGATGTGAGCACTCAGATCCTGCTCCAGAGCCCATTCGGCCTCCTGCCACGCTCCCTATTGTAACCATCATGGACTCTAACCCTCTGAAACTGGAAGTCTCAAATAAAAAGTTTATAAGCTGCCTTGGTACAGTGTCTTATCTTAGCAATAGAAAAGGAAAGACAGAAGGTAACTGCATAGCTCCCTATTCAACAAGTGTAAACTTGTACACTCTAGCCTGGCAGGAAATATGAAGCCGTTGTCTATGGGATACCACAGGAGATGCATGCTTCCCCCATGTAATTATGTCCTTACCTTCCTTTCTCCATCACCCCTGTATCCCTTCCCCTGTCCTGATGATGGAAAATGAATTACAGCTACTTTTGGCAAATATATTCTTGGGAGCAGTTAATATACTAACCACCCACGCTTCTACATAGTGGTCCCCAAAGCATGTTCCCAACTTCAGCACCAGTATCACCAAGTAATCAAAATCCAGATTCCTAATCTTATCCCAGAACTCTGAGTCAGACGCCTTTGGGGCAGGACCTGATTTTGACATGTGCCAAGATTAAGGCTGGTTATTCAAGAGCACGGTGTACAAAAACCTGGGCTGTGATTTGGCTGCACCACACTGTTGGTAATTGACGTTGATGTGTGTGCTTAATCACGAATGAATCACAGCTGCTGGGCAGAGGAAGCTCAAGGGCCAATGTAGAGTGCTCTACCAAGGTGAAACTGGGGCAGCATAAGGCTCACTGCAGGGAGTAATACAAGATGCTAAAGACAAACATTTCCCCCACACTGGCAAGAGCAAGCAGGACAAACGTGCGTGCAGCCAGCCTTCCAACTCTGCGCCACAAAGAACAGGTCTCTTTTCCCACCCAGCTGGCTAACGCCCTGATCCCAGGGCTCAGTCTCCTCTCCACGCCAGCGTCAGGTGATAAACAGACACTGACAGAAAGAGCCTATGGGGCAGCTGGTACTCCTTGGTCTCAGAGGAATCTAGACTTGGTGTACAGACCTGTACAAATACGTCTTCTTGTTTGTTAGAGTTCTGATGAGTCCGAGGGTGTGGCCTTTAATCATTTCCACAAAGATGAGCCAAAGGAATGAATGAATTCCACCCCCTCAGGAAGGAACGCCCTCTGATACCAGGGCCACGGCGCCTTCCACTGCTTTCTGCTGCTCATTTTATTTTATTTTATTTTAAATTTTTTAATGATTTATTTAACTTTATTTTATGCGCATTGGTGTGAAGGTGTCAGATCTCGTGGAACTGCATTTTCAGACAGTTGTGAGCTGCCATGTGGGTGCTGGGAATTGAACCCGGGTCCTCTGGAAGAGCAGTCAGTGCTCTTAACCGCTGAGCCATCTCTCCAGCCCCTCTGCTGCTCATATTAAAGATAATCACTTTCGATTAGAAACTCACTTTGGCTTTTTGAGACCAGACGTCACCGTGAAGATACTAAGGAGGAGAAGGCCTCCTCCAACCAGAGATGTCAGGAGGATAATTTCAAAGACACCTTTGCAACAAAGAGAACAAAATACCATTGTCAATATAGTTCCCCGATTCATTGACAAAAATCAAATAACTTTTTCTTTTAGCCTCAGCAACATCTCTCATTAATTTTCTTCTATTTGAATTCAATTTCTTTCTATTAAAACCGTTGGAATTTGGGTTCCCCATCTAGCTGTCTTTCCCCCATGTGATATGACAGATATTGATAATTTTTCTTTTGCATTAGTATATATCACTTATACAGAACAACGGGCTTCGTCATGACATCTTCAAACATTACACATTATATACTGATAGATGTGTTCACCAGGGTCATCTTCCAACTTCATTCATTCAGTCAGTACTTACTGAGCATAGCTATTGGCCAGACATCATTCTGAGAAATGAAACAAATAAGAAAGCAAGAAATACCAGATCCTTACTCATTGGTTCTTATATACTGGGGTAGAGAGACACACACAGTAACACTCTGACACTTAATCTAACTATTGATTTGCCTGGATGGAGGGTTGCCTACAGAACAGTAAAAGCGTGCTTCTGTGTCTCTGTGAGGGTGTGTTCAGAGGACTGAACTGGAGAGCAGCTTAGGGGAAGACCCACCATGAATGTCAGCAGTACCAACATTCAGGGACCCTGAAAAAAGAGAAAGCCAGTCAGCAAGTGCAAGTTCCCTTCTTCCTAAGCCTGAATGTTGATTGCTGAAGGCATTACCCATGGATTTCATACTTCAGCTTAGCCAGCATTTGGACATGGACTCACGCTAACAACTCTCCAGAGAGCTTCCAGGCCTCCAGCTTTAGACAGGGACTGTATCATTAACCCAGATCTTATTCTAAAACTGAGTGGCTCCCAGGGTCTCTGTTTTGACAGCATGCTGATGACCACTGTTGGAAAACCTAGACTCCACCTACATAAACCATATCCGTTTTGTTCTTCTACAGAATCTAAAACAGAATAAAGGGTAAGGTGGAGGGAGGTTAACAACTTAATTTTGCATTTATGTATCATTTATTTAATTTTTTAGATAGGGTCTGCCTCATTGTGTAGCCCACACTGGCCTGAACTCACCATGTAGACTGATCTAGCCTTACACCTCCCATGTTCCTGCCTCTACCTCTTGCGTGCCGAGGCTGGCATATAGCACCATGGTTAGGTATGCTCACGAGAAAGAGCTGCCCTGCACCACTACAGAGAAAAGCACTCCAGGAGATGCACAAGCCTTGGAGAAGGAGCAAGTGAGAGAAACAGGGGCAGGGAGTGAAAGGAGGCAAGGGGCGGGCAGTGACCGGTGGGTTTTCTACAGGGAATCTAGAACTTGAAATTGTGACCGCTGTGTCTGAGTGTCTTGTAGAGGGCTGAGAATCTAGAACTTGAAATTGTGACCGCTGTGTCTGAGTGTCTTGTAGAGGGCTGAGAATCTAGAACTTGAAATTGTGACCGCTGTGTCTGAGTGTGTTGTAGAGGGCTGAGAGACAGGTAAGAACACTAGCTGCTCTTGCAGAGACCCAGGTCCAGCTCTCAACACCCACATGGCTGCTCACAACTGCCTATAACTCCAGTTCCGGGTGATGCAAACCCTCTTCTGTATGAGGTCCACGTAAGTTCACTCAGCTACACACATTTTCAAAAGAAAAAAAAAAGGTGGGGTGAACGGAAGTTGAGTGGTCTGTAATCTAACCTACAAACCAAAGAGGGAAATCCTAGGCTCCGACACAGTATCTTGTTCTCAGCTTGATCCTGAGAGAAAATACCATGAGCTGCCCAACTTGTATCCAGTGCTCTGAAAACACAGCATGATTTTTTTTAAAAGAATTTTTCAAAGGCAGCATCAAAGAGAATGCCAAGATGACATTGCTAGTCCACGGAGGAGAACATGCTTTCTGTGGAAAGGCAGATGCTCTGCTTGTGGTTCCCAGAGGCACAGTCTGTTTTATTCTTTTGGAGTATGAATCACAAAAGGATTTTGAGATGCACGAGAAGACTCTTTTTTTGGCTTGTACTAGTTATTGCAAAACCTAACAGTGTCACGTGTGTTTTGTTTTTCCAGTTTTCTGAAACAGGGTCCTCCTGTGTAGCCCCGGCCATCCTGGAACACACTCTGTAGAGCAGGCCTTTCCCTTCTTTTTCCTTCATCTAGAACACATCCACTGCCTTCCTACTACATATCTCCCTTAGCCAACAACCATATGAACCACTACATTTTACATGCTTGTTAATCTATCAAGGTCTTCTTGCTCTCCGTATTTTCAATGTAAAAGCTGGTAAGCTGAACACACACATACATCTTTTTGCTCAAAAACCCCACCGATGGTGACACTGAGTCTCTTCCTGTTCACCGGTGACCTCTGATCGGCCAGTTTTTTCTTCCAAGGTTCTGTTGCACAACCCCTGACATTTAGGAACTAGCGAGTGTGAGGTGGGATGACAGCCTGCCCTGGAACTACTCGTGGCTGAGGCTGAAGTTGATTGCTTTCCCAAAGGCTATTGGGGAGCTGCCTATCAGGAAGGAGAAGCAAAGTGAGCAGTCTGTCTTACTCAGCCCTCAGTGCGCCTGCTCCTCTGCAGCTCCTTGGTGTTCATCTTTCAGGGAGATGGCTGACCCAGGGAGAGCGCAAGGCTTCATGCTCTGCTGCATTCTGCTGGCTTTCCGGCTCTTGCCAAATGGCATCTCCCACCCAGTGGAAACTCCACTCGGAGACCTGAAGCTGGTACTCACTGATTGACGAGGTCCTGAAGTTTATTGTTTTCCCATTGGTCCCCCCAGCTCCAGTGTTGGCCACAACCCATACGGTATAAGAGGTCCTTCGTGTTAAAGACTCCAGGTCATACTGCAGGACTTGTGAGTTAACTGTCTTGGCTGGAGGGAGAGACAGAAGCTGAATAGTTCAGCAAGCCAAACTGAAAGTGCGCATTAGTGCTGACCCTCAGAGCCCTGGCCTGAAATTCTAGCCAGCCCTCTCTCAACTTTTGCTTAATTCAAGTCCATCGAGATGGAACAAAGATCTAAATATAAGAGCTAAAAGTATAAAACTCTTCAAAAGCCAAAATAAATAAGTCACAACTTTGAATTGTGAATGGTTTTTAAAACTATGATACCCAAAGCATGAGCAACTATATAAAACAATAGTAATCTGAATTTCATTAAAATTAAAATACTTTTGTCCATCAAAAGACAGTGTAAGACTGAAATAACTATCTACAAAATTAAGAAAATATTTGTAAGTTATATATTTAATAAGGAGCTTGTACCCACAATATAAAGAACTCATAACTCAAAACCACAAAGACAACCCAATGTTAAAATGGGTGAAGAAGTTAAGAGGATATTTCTCTGAAGAAGATGGACAAGCAGCCAATAACTACACAGAGGGCTGTTCCATATCCTTAGTGACTAGAGAAAAATAGTTTTCTAAATGAGATACACACTGTAAGATTTATTTATCTTATTTTGCAGTGAACTCAGAGCCTCGTGCATGCTGGGTAAGTGCTTGGACTCTGCGCTGCCCCCTCAGCCCCGATTACATCTTTGAAATAATCTGAGCAGGCAATCGATAGACACAATCTGGTAGTTTCCAGAGGCTGTTGGGGGGAGGGGAATGGGAAGCCACTGATTAAAGAATACAGAGCTCTCATAGGGAGAGGAAACAGGGAAAGGTGATGACTACATAATACGATAAACATTCTTAAGATCTAAAAATTTTTAGTGCTAATTTTTACATTATGTGTACCCTACCATGACAAAATCAAATTTAACCTAAATGAGAATCCAAACATAGCCCAGAGTTTACGGTGCCAGGAGATACCGTGGACTTAAAATGAAGCACCCAGGGTAGTGGGCGGTAGAGCTCTGCAGCCAGGCAGTGCCACCAGACAAAGTCTGCCCCGCACGTAAACCCACTCCTTAAGCTGGGCGGATCCCAATAGGAATAATGGTCACTGGAGTCTGAGGGGGTGGGTCAAACCATTCCGTGACTGAGCAGGAGAAATCACTTCGGCGCCCCCCATTCCTCTTTAGGACACTTGCCTACATTCTCCTTTAGACTATTTCAACTATTTCATGAGGTGGTGTTCTTGACTCTACATTCAGAGAGGTACAAAGAGGTTAGGTATTTGTGTAAGGTACAGATCATAGCCCTGGAAGTCCCCCCTGTGTCAGGTCTAAGTCACATCATCCAGGGAGAGGGGCCGATTGAGTTTGCTCAACTTGAGCACACTTACAGAATTCTTTTTCACCTTCAGCCTGGCAAAATATGGTGTAGTTATTGATAAATCCCATTCTTCTACTCTTGGGAATCTCTTCCCACACGACTGTGGCTGTCTTCAGACCGATGTTCTCCACCCTGGTCCTAGGACCTTCGGATGGAGCTTCAGAGGACAGGCAGATGAAAAAAAAAAAACAAAAAAAAAAACAAAAAAAAAAGAAGGTTGAATCCCACCCAGGAAGATCCGCCCCTACCCCAGAGTTGCTACCATTGTTCAAGTAAGACCTGAAATGCTGGGGGCGAAATAAGGTGGATGCATCAACTTGTTTGTACAGGCTGTTTGTTTTCAGTCAGGCCTATTATATATGACTACAAGGAATTTCAAAGCCCCAAGAAAATGTGCTTTCTTCTAGGTCCTCCATTCCAATGATCACCCAGCTTTCATTTCTCTATGTAAAGCACAGCTATGATCAGCTGAAGGCTAACCTCCCTGGCCGAACTGTATACATCAGGAGACAGTTGCCAGCGTTGAAGCTAGAAGATGCTAACTTTCAAAAAGATGAAATACAGTCCGAGTAACGTGCAGGAAAGCCCGTGCTCATTGCTTCTTAAAAGTCATCCTGAAGGCTGCAAGACAGCAGCCCAGCTGCTAAAGCATTTGCCGTGCAAACCTGAGGTCCAGGTAAAAAGCTGGCCATGGTGACCTGGCTTGTAATATCGGAGCTGAAGCGATAGAGACAGGCAGATCTCTGGGGATTGCTGGCAAGCCAGCCTAGACTGAAGGGGAAGCCCCAGGTCCCAGGGAGACAGTCTCAAAAAATCAAGAAGGTGGATGGCTTCTGAGGAATGACAAATGAGATTTGACATCTGGCCTCCACACATGTGCACCAAAACACACACGGCCAGCATGCACACACTCACAGAGAATCACTTTCAACATGCACACACTCACAGAGAATCACGTTCACCGTGTATCTGATGAACTTGATGGGCTTCCTGTATTGATCTTAATTAATGCTAACTTTGGTTCCAGTGCTAGTTGCTGCTGTGTTGTGCCGTCAGGCAAGGAGTTTCGCCTCTGTGAACCTCAATTTCCCCTTTGTAAAATGGGAAGTGACTGGGTCTGCTGAACTCTTTATTTCTATCTGCCCTCCTTTGAAATCTAGTCACTCTGTACCTGGGGCCCAGGTCTGTCAAACACATTTGAAAGGGAAGATTAAGCTGTGGTAGAAATGAACCTGATGACAACCCAGCATCTGAATTCACAAAGTGGGCCCCTTCCAAGGCTGAGCAACACGTACCTCCTTCTTTGGCGTAAGCTTGGATGGTGTATGGCTGGCCTACTTCTTGTCCCAGCACTGGATACACTGATATATTATAGCACAAGAAAGGCTTTAATTTATCTTGAGGTAAGGGGGGAGGGAGAGAGAGAAAAAAAACTGCATAAGTACACATAATGGAGAATAGAGGAAAAGAAGGACCTACGCCCCGCAGAAGACATTCTGTTTCTAGGTAAGATGGTCTCTACCATCTCTTCTGTTCTAAAATGGTCTAACTCCCAGAACTAAACTGAGGACAGTTCTAATAAAATTTACAGCCCATCATGAACAGGAAGAGAAGCCAGTCCTTCCTCCTCCATTGCTGATTGTATCGTATGATTCCAGCACATGCTGAATAAAATGTAACCCTTCTGACAACAGTATATACGAAAATAGAAAATACCCTGAATTCTAGCTCCTCTATCTGCCTGTGTTCCTTTATATGGCTTTTGGGTTGTTTTTGGAGACAAAGTCTCGTGATATAGCCCAGGATAAGTCTTAAACTCAAGATCCTCCATTCTACCCAGCCTCCTCCAGAGGGCCGGGGCTATAAATACATGCCGCCATGCCTGGCTAGCGTGTTCTTAATATAGATGCCATGAAGTACCTGGACACAGCCAGAGTGCTGAGACATCCCAGGTGAAGATAACTTAAGTCTCACATGAGGAATGGACTTTCTTTAAATAAAGTCTATTTACTCTGTCTGTCGCTGAGGAAGGGGCCTAACTCTTAAATAAGCCACTGAGACAGAAAGGAGCTTCTGAGGTAGGACAAATGGTACCCAAAGTCTGGTTTCACCCCAGGATAACTGGGACTCTCCTCAGGCAAAGGTGAAGATTGTGGGGTTTTTGGGCATGGCAGGTGCACAACATTGTTGAGCTCACAGCGGCTGTGGTCACTGTGGACGTGTTCAAACCAGTCAGCATTCCAGCATGAAGTGGGCAGGAGCTCATGAGCCCCACCCCAGCTGAGGCACGATTATGGACAGTTGATGATGGATAGTGGGGGAGAGTCAGCTCTCTTTAAGCGTGTGTACCCCACTTTGCGGTAGGTCAACCACTATCCAGTGGATGGCCACACACCTATGCCTATACGGGCAGCACTAATTAGATTCAGTGGGTCATTAAAAAATAAAAGGAAAAAAGGGAGGAACAGAAAGTTGTGAGGGGTATGGAGAAAATGGGGAGTGGATCTGGGAGAAGTCAGGGGGAGGAGTTAGCATAGATATGGGCAAAACGCATTGCGTGTTCACATGAAATTATCAGACTCAATTAAACTATTATTTTAAAAAGACTCCCTTTTCTATGTTAAATTATAATTAGCCCTGACAGGGTATCTAGTAAACACAATTCTTCCCTGTGTCTCTATTGACATGTGTAGAGAAGGTTGTGTTTACTTCCCAGCTGGGGACAGGCTTTCTGTGCCAGCTTCGCCTAGGACATGCTGAGAACTATGACAATTGCTAAACTTCTCCAGTGCTGTCCCTCATGTTACAGCTTTAAAGAGAATTCAAAAGTTGATTTCAATGAAACTGAATCCCACATCAAGGGAGCCTGCAGGGTCTATGCCAGCTACCTTGCTCGATGGTCCAGTTTGTGACGTGAGACACGGACTCCCAGGAAAGGGCAGAGAACTCTGACTCCGCCGTTTCTGGGAGCCACTCCACCATCCAAGAATCCACCTCAGGAATGGAGCTCTCCCACTCCACCACCAACAGAGGCTCGGCAAGGTGGGCCTGCATGTCTCTGATGCACTGGATGGCTGAAGAGAGAGGAAAGGACAAATTTCCAGCTGCCACACTCGGCCCAAATGTACCAGCCCCACCAGCAACCCTCATTGCCAGATGTAAGATTTCCACTGTATCATCTCTTGCCACTTTATTCTCATCTTTTTCCCTTTTCTTTTATCTCTGATCATGAAATGACTTCTTGATCTGCTCTTCTCTCCCTGCAAACTAACTGCTTTCCAGAAACAGACCTCACTAGTGAGCTAGAACCCGAAGGGACATATGTCCCATGCCTTCTCTGCCAGTCAAAACCTCTCCCAGCAGGAGTGGGAACCTAGTCTCATCTCTAAAAGCTCGTGGGTTCCCAAACTGGCTCTGGACTTGAGATTCCAATTGCTACTCCTGCACGTAAAGCCAGGTAATTTGTCCACTTGGAAAGGTGGCTCTGGAAAAAGAAAGGCTTGAAGATGTGGCGATGAGGCAGGGGCAAAGCCTGGGAGCGAAGCGCAGAGCCCAGATCATTGCCCCTCTTCCGCAGGACTCCTGACTCTTGTCCCCTGCCCCCTCTTGCCTCCCCCTACTTTCCCTGCCTCCCCCTGCCTCCACCTGCCTACCCCTTCCTCCCCCTGCCTCCCCCTGCCTACCCCTTCCTCCGCCTCCCCCCCCCCGCCTACCCCTTCCTCCCCCTGCCTCCCCCTACCTACCCCTTCCTCCCCCTTCCTCCCCCTGCCTACCCCTTCTTCCCCCTGCACACATCTCTTATGAGTCGATGAATATCCTCCAAAACGATATCCCCAGTGCTACAGAAAACGACCTTATGAGAAGATGGGACCACAGTAGATGTGGTGTGGATGGGGCCCTGCGTTCATGTAACTGATGTCCTTATGAGAAAGAGATAATTAGGGAGGATAAGGCCAGGAAGATGGCTCAGTCAGTAAAGTGCTTAAGACACAAGCACGAGGAACTGAATTTCATCTCCAATACCCACGTAAAACACTGAGTTCAGTAGACTGGGGAGACAGAGACAGGAGAATCCCTGAAACTACTCAGTTAGCTGGTCTACCTAAGCTGGTAACCTCTGGGATCAGTGATTGAACCGTGTCTCTTTATTGCTGGGATGACCTAGCAGTAAAGAGAACTTGTTCTTGCAGAAGGCTAGAACTGGGTTCCCAGCACCCACATTGGATGTTCACAAGTGCTGTCAGCTCAGGGGGATCCAGTGCCTATGGTCTCCCGGGGCACCTACACTCACATACACACACCTATACACACACACACACACACACACACACACACACACACACACATATGATTAAAAATAATACATCTAGGAGGAGGGAGGAGGTAGTGGTGCATGACTTTAACCCCAGCACTTCAGAGCCAGAGGTATGAGGATCTTCTTTGAGGCCAGTTAGCCTACATAACAAGTTTCAAACACACACACACACA